>UELU01139359.1:6495-19383 GCA_900490025.1 Megastigmus dorsalis | reverse complement strand
GTATTGCTTAGACACCTGTGCAAGAGAAGGAGAGATGGGCGAACCAAGCCTCTTCGCCGAGCCGCTGGCAGTCGTAACTGTGGCCTCGTCAACCACGTTAGATGAGAAAGGGGCTGCCCGCGTTTTGCCGAGGGGCACTATTCATGCAGACTTTGGGGCACAGCAAGGCACTCCTCCAGAGAGAGACAAAGAGAGAGAGAGAGAGAGAGAGAGAGAGAGGGACAGAGAGAGAGCAAGAGGCAAGTATGAGTTTAGCGTGGTGTATGGAGTGGAGGACTGGGACCCATGTGTACGTAGTGTGGCTGGTGACCCATCGATGCTGCGGGCGAATAGGTAAAGCACTTGTACCGTGCGTGCGACCAAGAGAGAGAGAGGTTTTTTTAAGTACGAATGTTTATATATTTAGAGGTACAAAATAAAAGAGCGATTTTTCCAGATACATAATTATGTTTTTAATTTTCATGTTATATTTGAAACATTACAATACAATTCGTTTAAATTTTTAGCAATCATGGCTAGAGAAAAGCTAGAATTTCAGATGAAACAATTTTTAAGAAATAATTTTTGTGGTTGCAATCGTCAACTGGAATTTTTTCTTTAATTAAATCTTAGAAGTTGGAGTGATGTTGCGAATAGTAATGTTTAAATTTTTTAATCTCGCCGACAATCCTCATAGCCTCTTGTGGTTCTTCTTTGTCGAGTTTGTCTTTTAGATATTCGAAAATGATATTCGTGGTACGATTAACCAAACCTGCTTTTTCCTTGAAATACTCGAGCAGAGTGTCTACCAAGCTGGTTAAATTACGAAGTCCTTCAAATGTAGTTTGGTGCATGATGAGGCTTTAAAGATAAGTTTGCGTTTTTTTTATTTTTTTGCAAGTTGGTTCATTTGATTCTTCTGTTTGTCCGCTCGAGTCTTCGACATTTGGTCTCCCGATAAGGGAAATTGCTTTAGCCCCATATGATTTGGTGAAGTCTAAATCGTAATTAGGTAGATCTATTTTTTCGATTGGTCCAAAATTTTGATGGAAAGCGTACGGATTTTGATAGTAGTTTGTTATTCCGTCAAAGTTACCCTTGAGTATTTTCCAACTGTCTGAATCAAGAGTGACGTTTTTGTAGAATATTGTGGAGCTGAGAAATTTAACAACCTCGCGATAGTAGCCATCGTTGTATTAAAGTCCAATGCAAAGTCTCTTTCAATTTGTTTTGTTGGGTAATTCTAGATTGGGTAATTCTAGCCTTACTTCGTCTTGCTGATTATTAGCCATGATTGAAAATTTACTATCAAGAACACTGTATTTTCAAACGATATTACGGCTGCTACGGTTTAAAGCGTGTAGGCGCACCTTAAGATGACATTCACGATGTAACATAACCTCAAATAGAGTGAAAAATCGTGTTTTTTGCACTTTTAGGTTAGGATTACTGAATAGCCTGACGTGATGGAGACAAACGGACCCCGGATTTGGATTCAGCGACGACAAGTACATATAGAGCCACCTATGAGGTCTATGTATATTCAGTTTGAAATTTGTGGTCCTGTGTTATTCTTTTTGGAAGTTGTCCGGGAATAGCAATATCGATGGTGTCACCGAGAATTCCTGCATGCAGAGTGAAAGATTTCACCTCTACACGAGTGATTGGATATTTCGCCGTAGTTTTTGCTAGTGCATTGGCGTGGGCTAGTAAGACTCCTGGATTAATTTTAACTCGTCGTACGATGAGCGTCGCTTCCTTTATATGTATTTTAAATCTACCATTATCAGGTGCATCCATTAAGCAAAACGCGTCTTTGCTTCTGACCAGTCTAACTCTCATTTGTACACCGTTGATTAGCATTTTATCTTGATTAAACACATCGCAGTGCAGATGCCGAATCATGTCGAATGTTTTTCCACCTGTTTTTACTCGTTTCTTTTTACCGTGTTTACGTCTTTTCCGCGATGCGTTTAGAGATTCGTGCTTTATAACCGGAGCTCTACATCATATCGCCGATTTTGGTGCCGCTTTTCTTTTTAATTTCCTTCATTTTTACAGCTTCAGAGTTTGCGCCGTTATTGGCTACGTCGTCAAAAACATTTAGACCTGCGCGCATGGCTTCCTTGCCCATTGCTTTTGCGCCGAAAGCAACGTGCGGTAAAATTTTGCGAAACAACCCACCGAGCCAGGCACCAACTCCGCGGCCTCGTTGATAAGTCAAGCCTGCAAAGACGTTTCTCACACCCCACCGACTCGATCCTGGGTTTCGGCACTGCTGGTAAATCCAATGTCATACCTGTTTACAACATCACCATCGGTATCCCCCTCATCGTCCCCGTCATAATTGTCGGACGAGCAAGACAATTCCTCTGATGATGATGGCGATGATGGCGATAGACCCGTGGTCATCGATATCGCAAAGTACATGAACGAGATCGATGCGCACTTAAAAATTTCCAGAAAAGTTTACGCAACGTACTGCTGGGGAGTGCATCTCGTGGAGAGAAACCAAAAAATATTAGATACCAAGCTGTGGGGCTGGAGTACGAGGTACTTCTTCCGACACGTTACACCGATTGCATCGACGCAGTCTCACCCGGATGCCCCAACACCTACGACTCGTAAATTTAACGAGCTGGCGTCTACACTGATGAGGCTTCAAGCGAGGATAAATGCCTAGTAAGTAAACAATTTGTATTTTTATAATAATTAACTAATATACTTAATTCTTTTTCAGCTTGTGTAAGCGAGGAGCCAGTACGATTGGCCTAGTTTTGAAGAAAAACATTGTCAATGGTGCTTGGAGACTCAAAGGAGCACGGGACCCAAAGCCGGATTTGAAAAAAGAATTTATGATTACACTATTTGGGAAACCCGCTTACGTCGAGTTCATCAGCTAGAAAATATTCAAGAGATGCATTAATAGTGATGTAAAAGAACAGTTAGCTAACACAGCCCCACAAAAAAAAATTGAAAGTTCCAAAAACTTGACCATGGTAGTTATATGTTTTTGGGATCGCTGATTCCGAATCCGGGATCAGTTTAACCCCATCGGATCTTGGTCAAGGTCATTTCAAGGTCAAATGTACAAAATTAGTGGTAACCAAGGTTTAACAGTACATACAAATGTTTTTGGGGTCGCTGAATCCGAATCCGTGGTCCGTTTGACCCCATCACCTCAGTATCAAGGTCATGTCAAGGTCAAATGTACAAAATTAGCAGCAACCAAGGTTTAATAGTACATACATATGTTTTTGGGTCGCTGAATCCCAATCCGTGGTACGTTCGACCCCATGGCACAGTGGCCGGAAACGTAAAAAAAATGCATTAAATTCTAAACCCTAAGCCCTTAAACGCTTAAACTTTTAAATCCTAAACCCCTAAACCCTAAACCCCTAGTTAGGTACATTCGAAAATGTTAGAAGTATATGCAATTCAATAAAATACCCATAAAAATTTCAAGCCTATTACTCTTTTTTTATGGTAACGAACTATTTTATTGTCAAATGATCTAGGAAGTGGATTACGCTTCCGCTTTTTCGCTGTTGATGGTAGATCTTGTTTCAACGACCAATACTAATCTGCTAACATATTTATGTCCCATCTTCCTTGGTACCTGCGCTCCATTTCCTTCATATCTTGGTGAAATCTCTCTCCCTGCTCTTTGCTGTAATCACCTAGGTTTTCTGGAAACTCATCTATAGGGGAATATAAAAAGTGTAATTTTAGATTTATTAAGCAGCCTTGATTTTCGTAACTATTTACTAAATTTAGTACTATTTGTTGGTAATTTGGCTCTTATGATTTCCAAGAAAATGTTTAATTGCCCCCTTGAAACATAACCATGCTTCTTTCTCTGTATGATTCATTTTCGTGACAAAAATTTCATCATTTATCATCTTACGAATCTGAGGGCCATCGAAAATTCCTTCATTTACTTTAGCATCACTTAATTTGGGAAACTGATTTCGCAGATACTTGAAGCAGTTACCATCTTTATCTAAAGATTTTATCCATTGTTTCATAAGTCCCAATTTAATGTGCAGAGGTGGTATTAGAAATTTTGATGGATTAAAAAGTGGCTTTTCTTTTATATTCTTAGAACCCGGTTCGAACGTTTTTCTTAGGGGCCAGAGACTCTTTATTTAATGATTGTTTCTATCCCTACTATCCCATTCACATAAAAAGCAAGGATATTTTGTGAATCCCGATTGTTGCCCTAAAAGTATTGTTATGATTTTAAGATCCCCACATATTTGCCATTTATGATCATTGTATTTTATTCGGTTTAATATTACTTCCATGTTACAATACTTTTCATCCAGTATTACCGAATATCCTATGGGAATGGCTGCATGAACATTTGTATTGTGTAATAGAACAGCTTTTAAACTTCTCTTCGACGAATCGATGAACAATTTCCACTCGTTGGGTTTATAACATCCATGTTTAAAGCAATTCATTAACGCCAAATATATCTTTGCAGTACACTAAGGAAAATTCTTCATCGTAAGCGAAATAATCACGATATTCCTTATCTCTGTCTCGGTAGTAAGAAACTTTAAGTTTTCCAGCTTTATTAGTATTTTGTTTCAGCCATGAAGCCAAGTACTCTGCCCCATCTTTTGGTAGGCCCAAATCGCGTATGAGATCATTCACTTTTTCTTGTGTAAGTGGACCTTTTTCCAATAGGGGGTGTATTCTTCGTCACTTGTATCACTCGTACTAGCAGCGTTACTGTCTTCATCAGGCGATTTTCCTTTTTTCGTAATAACATCTTCTTCAGGTTCTCTCTCCATTTCTTCTTCTACGATTTCATCTTTATCATGTCTTTCTAAATTTTGCTCAACTGCAACAATGCAATTGCATTCATTGCAGTTTTAAAACGATTTAAAATTAGTAAGAATTTATTAAGATTATAAGTAGATAGAATAACGCGAGACCGAGTATACGCACCAGCATACGCGCTATCCCCACTAGCGACCGCCTTAGCAACCGTTGCTAGGCATAGCCATAGTGGGCTCTCTCTACACTAGCAGAGTGCGCGCCCCACTACTCGCCGCGTATATGTAGAGATACTGGGAAACGTCGTCTATACCTACTGTATAGCGCTCCCACTATCACGAGCAATATATAGATATACATTACGTATGCAAGAGCGGACTTAAAGTCACGGCAGTCGTTGCCGAAAATCAGTTCGCTCGGAGCCAGCAACCGAGCCGGTTCCCAGCGAAGCTCACGCTAGTTCTTGTGACCCATCGTGCGCACACGTTCGGCTATAAGACTAGCGTACCGTAGACAATAGATGTTAGATGGAAGGAGCGGTCTGTCATGAGTACACGGCTGATTGCACCTCTATCTGAAGTCCAGTTGGATTATATGAGTCGTGCGCACACGGCTCATGTATGACAATTCTAGTTCCTTGTAACCCGTAAAAATCCCGATTGTAAATAAACGAATTTAGACTTGGTACTTACTACGTGCGCACACGCATTAAATAATATCTAGTTCGTTATAGAATTGTTTCTCATATGTCGTGAGCACACGTCATTATAAGAAATATATTCTCTGGTCCGCGTATATGTTTTATAAAGAATTTCAAAAACTCTAAATTTGTACGCTCACTTCAAATCTTCCTTTTGCATTTTTGTTACAGGAGACTTCAATTTACAACTACGCCTAATGCATCTTTATTTTTCATTATTTTTGTTTGCTGCGATTTAACGTTTATTTTTGTTATACTGTGTATTAGTTCTTAAGTTTATATGAATAAACATTCAGATATTGTTAAACTTACATCGCTGAGCCTACCCGGTCAATTTCCCTCATTACCAAAAAAACCTTTCCCGACCTCTATTTCCAACCCTGGCTCCCTGAGCATCATAGATAGAGCTCTCACCACCCCTCACAATACACCTCGTTACACAACATCCATACTTTCACTTTTGCAGATATCCTCTGAATCTTCTCTTTCATCAATTGGCGATTCATATATAGGTTTTGTAACAATTTGAACCTTAGCGTAATTAATTTGCGTCTTGTTACTACTATTAACTCCATGCAAATTTGTATTACAAAAATAACAATCTTCTTCCCCACAAGGTTCCTTCCATATCGTAGGCACTTTCATTTTTACTTTAATATTACCATTTTTGCCAATTTGCAGCATTTTCCTACATAAGGCGTGTATGATTTTAGGAACCCATTCCACTTCATAATTTTTCATTTCTAAATCAAACGTTTTCTCATACTGCTTTTTAATATTTTGACTGATTTTTCTTCTATTTTTTTGGGTTTCATACTTGCTACAAATATGCCATGGGGTCGAACGTACCACAGATTCGGATTCAGCGACCCCAAAAACATATGTATGTACTATAAAACCTTGGTTGCCGCTAATTTTGTACATTTGACCTAGACATGACCTTGACGCTGAGGTGATGGGGTTAAACTGATCCCGGATTCGGAATCAGCATCTCCAAAAACATATGTTCGTACTGCTAAACCTTGGTTACCGCTAATTTTGCATATTTTACCTTGAAATGACCTTGACCAAGATACGATGGGGTTAAACTGATCCCGGATTCGGAATCAGCATCTCCAAAAACATATTATGTACTGTTAAACCTTGGCTACTGCTAATTTTGTACATTTGACCTTGAAATGACCTTGACCAAGATCCGATGGGGTTAAACTAATTCCGGATTCGGAATCAGCATCTCCAAAAACATATGTATGTACTGTTAAAACTTGGTTGCCGCTAATTTTGTACATTTGACCTTGTCATGAGCTTGACCCGGAGGTGATGGGGTCAAAAGGATCCACGGATTCGGATTCAGCGACCCCAAAAACATATGTACGTACTGTTAATCCTTGGTTACCGCTAATTTTGTACATGTGACCTTGAAATGACCTTGACCAAGATCTGATGGGGTTAAACTGATCCCGGATTCGGAATCAGCAACCCCAAAAACATATGTATGTACTGTTAAACCTTGGTTGCCACTAATTTTGTACATTTGACCTTGAAATGACCTTGACCAAGATCCGATGGGGTTAAACTGATCCCGGATTCGGAATCAGCGACCCCAAAAACATATAACTACCATGGTAAATTTTTTGGGACTTTCAATCTTTTTTTGTGGGGCTGTATAATTATAAAGTGATGAGACCGCGTTTAGTGTAATTTTGTAAAAAGTATTATTTTTAAAAATTATTATTATTTGTAAAATGTGAATAATGTGAATATGTAATGTAGATACGTAAATATTTTTATAATATTATTCAGGATGTTTATGAATAAAAAAATTATATTTTCCTTGTAGATATTGTTTCTAATTTTTTGTATACTTCGCCTCCCTATTTCCCACCTCAAATTTATATAACCTCAACAGATTTTTCCTTACTGCATCATTCGTCGTGAAATCATCGAGGAGGATGGGTCAGACCACCAGCACCACCACCAGCAGTGCCGCCTATACCAACACCGCCGGCACCATCCCACTTCTAGGTAGAAAAAAGGATAATTCAACTTTCGTTCGAAAGTGGAAAGAATACTCAATCACATAATCGTTATAAGTTATAAGAAATTTTAATCTCTTTACCACCAGCAATAAACGGTCCTTTTAAGGACCACAAAAAATTTATACATAAAACAAAAAAAATCATAATACTTTTACTTTTTTATTCATAAAATATAAGTAGCAAATATATAGAAAATTTTTCTCTCTCTCCCACCACTTACCCTCACTCCTTCTACCTCCTAACACCACAACGGTGCAACTCGCTTACGATCACTCCACCTTCCTCCTAACCTTCTCGTGCAGTACCACGTACTTACTCCTACTCCCCCCCACCCCTGGCTCGCTATAACATTTACTATACTACTAGTAATTAGCCAACCAGCATGCCGAGCTGAAGTAATATCTGAATTTGTTGGAAGTATCATAAAGCATTATAAAGATTTGAAATTGTTGAAAGTACCATACAGAATTTATTGAGAGTGATTTAAAGCATTATGAAGACAATAATTTATTGAGTGTATTATACAGAATTCTAAGAAAAAGAATAAATTGACTGATATTAATAGAAAGCGACAGATTAAAGATACGAAGAAGTTATTCAGGAGAGATTGTATATAGGCATTATACGTAAAAGTATATCCAATAAAATATATAAAATAAATAAATACATCAAATAACCAAAAAGTTAATACTTTGAATATAATCTTATTGCACCACCCAACTCCAATAAATAAATACATTGAGAAGAGAAAGACAGCGGCCAGAGAGAGTTGTTATCAGGCAAAGGCAAGCGGGCCCGTACGGGACGGTCGTCTCAGCCCAAAAATTTGATATATTTTAATAGGCCAATCGAATTAAGCTGAAAAAGACCTGGTTGGAAGAAAAATTAATCCTTCAGAAAAAAAATATAGGCATCTAGAGGATCGAAATCTAAGTGATGTGTACTAAAAAATAGACAAATCAGAAGTGACCGTTCTTCAGGAAAAATTGGCAAAGCCAAAAAACAAACAGTTTTTTGCTTATATCTTAGAAGATTATTATCGGAAAGAAAATCAAATTTTTTTTGCCAAAAAGACCTACAAGGATTGACTTGTAAGATTTAAATCGGTTTATAAACTTTTGCGTAAAACGCAAAAACCGCCTAAAATCGACCTTTACAATTTTTCAATAACTGTTTGAAAATTTGAATAATCAAATTTAAATTCACTTCAAGTATGTCTGACGTAGGTGTAAAAATGTGTGCCAAAATTCAGCACTGTATCTTCATTATTTTTCGAAAAATAGCATTTGTTTATTAATATTGACCTTACTGGTTTTTTAATAAATAAAGATTTGGGCAGACCTATAACGCTAGAATTTTGCCCACACCTTCTTGAAGTTTCAGATTTTCACATAAGATTTAGGCTAACTTTTTTTTACATATAAGTTGCAAAATTATGCGTTTGAAAAGGTAGGTAATTTTCTCGAAAAGTTATGGTACTATCTCAATGAACCTTAGATATTAGGAATATACGTTTTTTTTTCAAATTTTAAGATAACATTCTTTACTCCACGATGTTTAGTTCACGAGATAATTTTTTTTTTTGAAAATTCATATCTGGAAGGCTAACTAACATTAAGGAACAAACTTTGATCGACAATATTCATATAAAGTTAAAATTTATCAGAAATATTATAGCTTGTGTTATAAGTGAGTGATTGCAAATATATTGAACGCGGAAGTTGACTCTGAAGCGCGGACCTCCCATCTGCGCAGTAGTCGGGGGCGAAGCGTCGCCAGGACAGGTACCAGCGCTCCAGTGCAATTGTTTATGAATTCTCGAGTTCACATCGACGAGGCTCTCTGTATCTCCGGAACTTCTGGACCAAATTGTGTAAGCTTCTTAAATTTATTTGCATTCATTCATTTTTACGCAGTGTAAAAATTGAATTGTAATGAGAAATATATCATTATTTATAGACTTTGTAGCGCTGAATTCAAATCCATCGTCAAATTTCAGCTAGCAAATATAGAACTCAAGAAAAACGTTAAAAGACATATATATTTTAGTATTTTCACATTTTTTCCAGTACTGTTCCAAAGTCATTCAATTATGAACTCAAATTTTAGATTCTTAATTTAATAAAGAAAATTTTGGAACACATTATTTGTGCACAATCCGTTTTGAACATAAAATTTATTGCTCTATATTATTTTTCAAACTATGTATATAACATGTGCATAACATGGTCATGTTCTCGTAATATTCCGAGTCATAATGATTCTTATATAATATATATATAAAGGATCAATCAATTCCGTCACAGCGGGCGACAGCTATAGCTGCCCACTGATTGACTCCACTTACAAACTTTCAACAATTAATAACTCGGAAAGTACTTGTCAGATCGAAAAACGAGAAAGTTACGTCGTTCTTAAAATTTCGCGATCTATCGAATGGTATATAGCCAATGCGACCGAATTGATTCATCCTGTATATACATCTGTGTGTGTGTGCGTGTTGGTGTGCGTGTGCGTACGCATGTGTGTGTGTAAGTGAGTGTATAATATATGCTATTGAATTTTACATTGCAGAACTTTTATTATATATATATCAAACGTTATACGTCAAAGGGCACACTGAGCTGCCTAGAACAAAACATCATCAATATTAATGTTCGACATGTCCAAATGTGGGAACCATGGCATTCAAAATTTTTGCCGATAACCCGAGCGAGAACAGCGAGTCCCACAGCCAAACCCGACGACGTTACTGAGCTGCCAATTTAATTAAAAATACACCGCGTAACAGCGCACTTCTTTTTTATTATTTTTCCGATGGAGGGTGAGAGAGATAGATAAATAGACATAAGTTTATTTGTGATATTTTACAAAATGTACATGTTTATACAACATTGATTTTTCATTAGAGTATACTTTTCTTATTTTTTGTTTTTTCGCAGTCGCACATTTTCAGTCTTTCTATGATATCGCAGGTTATTCAGTCTTACATTATTTTAGTCATCAAAAAGTTACAAATTAAAAGTAATATCACAGAGCGTGTTAAATAAAATACAAATAAACAAATTTAATATAAAGGAGCGATCGATATATATTAGTCTTATTATCGATATATATTGTTTAAAAAAAAATAAAAGAAACTTTACAATACAGTCACAGATGCACTCGTCCTACAACACACTTCCTAACGCCAATAAATGAACTCACACTTTCTAAAAAAAAGTATATGGGAAAAAACCTAATAAATTAACATACAGAAAATTTACAGTTCTGACCCAAGCGTGTAGTGTAAGTCACCAAAGTCAAACGCATAACGAATCACAGGTGCGGCCCACGGCAGGGCTAAGAATCAAGATCAAGGAGGTTTTTATAGATCATCGTCTTAAATCTGCGCAAAGATGGTAAGTTGCGCAGAGTCCGGGAGAGTTCCAAAAGCGCGCACATTGAACTTGGAAAGATCTCATTCCTATCTCCATTTACACCTTTGGTATTGAAAGTTCCTGCGCAACACCCCTGCTAGTGCTCCTGGGCTGATGTCTGCTGAAAAAAGCTGCCAAATACTGAGGTTCATGTAATCGAAGAATTTTATACATAATAATGGCAGCAAAATAATTCCTTCGAGTATTATCACGCAACCAGCCCAGTTGCTTTCTATAAGCTTTCTATAAGGGGTGCTTTCTATGAGGGGTGCTCGTCCCTCCTAACCATAGATGTATCGCACACATAAATTATTCAGTCTCTGTAACCGTATTTTCTACTCGTCAGACGTATCAAGCAACACAACAGTGTAATAGTCGAGATGAGGTACGACTAAGGCTTCAACCAATCTTCTGCGTAAAGTCTCGGTGGTACATGCCCTTATAAACCGCAGGCTATAAAGGACTTTATTTACTTTTTTAGTTACGCTATCGACATGCGGTTTCCACTTTCATTTACTATCTAATGTAACACAGAGACTCACGACCTCGCTGGAGAAAGGCCGCTCTCAAACCCCCATATCAACGTCTGGCATTCGATAGTAGCCAAATCATTAATATATTCACAAGAACCAATCCAAATTGCTAAAGTCTTGCCAGAGTTAATAGTACCGCATCCTACCGGCAAGCTACTCCCTCCAGAAGTTTATCTGCAGGGGTTTCAATGTAAATTTGGAGGTCATCAGCATATAGTACGTGCTTAACAGCCCCTCGATCAAAGAGGTCTTTAAGGTCATTGATATAGAGACTGAAGAGCAAAGGCCCGAGGACTGGCCTCTGCGGCATACCCAAACGTGTCTCAACCCATGAAGAACATCCATTTTTGGATAATACGCGTTGAGTACTGCCTTGTAAATACAATTCAATCCACGGGATGGATTGCAGACCTCGAGAACCCGAGATCGCGCAGTTTACTCAATAGTCTCGCAGGAGAGTCAAACGCCTTGCTGAAGTCGAATAGGGCGAAAGTCAGAAGCTAAAGATGGGGTGGAAATCTTTTCTAAAGCCACTAACTGCGCCCGCTTCTAAGCACTCAAGAAGACTCCCTGAGCAAAGGAGGAGTTAACTAAACAAACTATATGCTGCTTGCTCTGCCAACACTGGCAGAGACTTCATCACAACACTATGCGGTATGTCATCTACACCCCTCGCCTAAGATGTAAAGTGAGACATGGCGAGAACTACATATGGAAGAGTAGCTGTATGATGTGTAATACGCTATCTGTATCCTCATCGGGCGCGATTGGCACCCCAGCAAAGTGTGTGTTGAGCTCGTCCGGGGTGAAACCATGTAGATCCTCCTTGCTCTTAGGCAAGAGGCCAAGATTACGCATTCGCCTCCAAATATCCTTCCCATGATCAAGAGTGTCAGCAAGCTGGTTACTAAGAAAGAAGGAACGCTCTTGATCCATGCGCACCTCGACCTCATTGCGTAAATGAAGAAATTCGTCCAGTAGAGCGTTACTCCCAGTCCTTTTAACCTTCTATGCGTGGCGTTACGATTGTTGATGAGTAGTTGAAGCTCAGTGCCAATTCATGGGGCTTTTCCTCTACGAGGAGTCACAGTTTTCAATGGAGCCAATTCATTAATAGCGTCCATTAGATTGACGCTCAGACATTCAAGCGCCTCATTAACCCTTTCAGTAACAGCGGGACACCAGTGTCCCACCTAGACACTATCAATTTATTATCGATTAGCAGTCGTCTGTTATCGATTTCCCTGCAGTTTTTTGTCACTGCCTTGCCAAGAATCCAACAAGTGTTAAAAGTATCATGATATTGCACAACTATTAAAAGCCAATATTGTTAATAACAAATTAGTGTAAAAAAACGGCAGAATTTTTAGGATAAATGCATGCGAAGACTAAATAATAGCTATTATCATCTGAAAATTTATATATAGGGG
>UELU01139357.1:104602-181585 GCA_900490025.1 Megastigmus dorsalis | reverse complement strand
GTGTGTGTGTGTGTGTGTGTGTGTGTGTGTGTAGGTACGAAGGTGCGCTCTCACTCTCTATCGGTCTCGCTCTTCCCCGCGGCAACGCCAACCGCGGCGGCCTTTTTCAAGAGAGTCTCGCGAGATTCCGACCCCTCCACCGGCACTCGACTATATAACGTCGTCGGTGGCCAGAGTCCCGGTCACTCACTCTCGAGACACGCACACGTACGATTTGACGGTTTTTTGGTCGGTGATACGTAGATCAGAGGCGCGAGTAAGATATACAAGATAGATATCAAGATGAGGAACAGCTTGGCGATCGCGTTCTGCTGCAGCTGCTTGTTCTTGGCGGCGGTCGAGGCGGTCGAGTACACCAGCAAGTACGACGGGGTGGACGTCGACAGGATCCTCCAGAACGGCAGGGTTTTGGGCAACTACATCAAGTGCATGCTGGACGAGGGATCCTGCACCGCCGAGGGTCGAGAGCTCAAGAGTGAGTCCAGCTATTTTTTTTACGCTCCAACTCTCCGGATAGTTAGCTTTATGGGCTACCTTAAGACTAGACTAGATTTTCATATACTGATGCATAGTAAAAACTGATCAATTAATTCTTATATTATACTTATGGTTAAACAGGTATTCCGCATGTTGAATTGTGTTACGGTTGAGGATTGGAAATTTCTATCGTAATACATCACCCATAAGCCTCGAGACGCATAATAATTTAATAATTACATACGCGTACGGATACTCAGTAGGTCAGCACATTTGAGCAATAAGATCTTACGCATGCGTGTATAGGTAGTGCGCGGCTGTGCTGCAGATATTGCCTGCGAGAACGCGGACAGAATCAAATTAGAATTATACGTGCGGGATTTCCATTACGCAAAGCTCGATGTAAAAAGTTTGCCCTGCCTTCTAACTCATACCATCGACAACTTTTATTATACATTTATGTAAACAATGCTGGATATATATATATATATATTTGTGCAGGATTTTCTTCAGCGAAATTCGGTAGATTTTAAAACTATCTATCTTCTACTACTACTATTGTAGTTTGTATAAAATATGCATGCATGTATAAACTTAAGTGACCACATTTCAAATGAATAATGCATTCAAGTAATAATTGAAAAAGTAATCACTGAAATTCTTTGACGAACGGAAAAACATTTTCACGAGGATTCGAACAAGTATTTGGTATACCAACATATGCAGTTGAATTTTAATTGAAAATATTCATAAGTTACTTAATAATGTGCAGTCTCGCTGCTAACTGTATAATGAGAATCTTAACATTAAAATTCTGTTTGTACTTTGGTTTTACAATTTTTACAATCTAATTTATATTATTTTCTATCTCACAAACATGTAGTTTGTAGGTTGTTGGGACGAGTTTTTCAGCTATTTCTAGACTGACTTTCTTTCTGCAAAATCTGAAAATTACAAACTTTCTTTTTCGATATTTTGGCGGTCGTAAGTAGATATTGCATCTGAAAAGTGAAGTTAAACCGCTCAAAGCTTGTACGTACAGAGGAACTCGTAAAAATATCCACTTTCTTTTTTTTGCACGGTCGCAATGAATTTCCGATCGCGGCACATCGTCAAATTTCTTTATTCTTTGCTTTATTACTTGGCATATAATGAGCAGTCATCTTTAGCCGCATAAATTATTCTGGTTTTAGCGCAAATTTTATTCATAAGTAGTTACTGGTCAACTTTAAAACACCTCGATACATGCCACATCTCATTAATTTTCATAACGCTATTTCATTTCTTCTTTGAATCCTGTATGCGCAGTCTCAAAATAAAGAAATCGATTTGATTGCTCGAAATTAATTACCGCATGTATTGAACGTTTATTCGCTGTTTAGAATTCGCAAGTATAAATCGCAACGCTTGGTAATATCTGCACGTACGTCGGCGACTCACTGCGTGTTTATTTAAATACCGTTGAAAGCATTGTATGGGCGAACAAATGGAATAATTAAAGGATCATCGAAAATAGCCAACGAAGTACGCGCGTTCGATGCACATCCGCGATGCATTTTTTTTTTCTTTTTCACTTTCGGACGTGAGTTCAATACACTTTCTCTCTCTTTCTCGAGAAGCCCGTCGTCGCCGCGCGGTTGCGTAAGCCCACAATTTGAACTTTCACGTTCGGGTCTGTGTATGTATACGTCGACGCGAGACGCTTGAGTAACCCGTTCGGGATAAATACACGTCGTGTATGTAAGCGCTAATGTGCAGTGTATCGCTACCCTTTGGTATCGATGTAAAATTCGTCGCCCACGCGCGCAAAACGCGCGATTCGTTCGAGTGGAACGTAATCTACATACTTTTAAAGTATCTCGCCTTATAGGCTGACCGGTGTATCCGCGCGCGCGCGCGCTTATTTATTATCTATAGGTAATGGAAAGATAAACTTACGAAATTCGCTAACGTTTGGAAACATACTTTAACTAACAAATAAATGGTTAATAAGAATTAGCGCTTAAAAAAACTTGATTGTTAGTAAAAAATCTATTACTTCATGAAAGTGACATTAAGGTCTAAAGATGATTATGTAAATGACAGATTTTTCTTTTATTAATGCAGTTAGATCATGTATGTTTTGTAAGTAAATTGTTGTATTATAATTATGTTCTGAATAAGCGAGAAGCTTCTTTATGTGAAATAAATGTTACGAGATTTAGGAATATTAATAAATTTGAAGTTATTTATTTGGAATCTATTACACATACACTATTAAAAATAGGGTATGAAATATTAACACTTATCTCTTGGTACACGTACAAAATACTCATGATTTTCTTTGTTTCAGAAACTCTGCCTGATGCACTGGCTACAGGATGCACTAAATGTAACGAGAAGCAAAGGGACACGGCAGAAAAAGTCATCAACCACTTAATGGCCAAACGACCAGGAGATTGGGATCGATTGGTCAAAAAGTACGATCCTAAAGGCGAATTTAAGAAGCGTTACGAAGCACAAGGAAAGAAATTTTAATTAAACCAAGTCATTTAAAGTTCTAAATTTTATACATATTTTTGCGTTACGTAAAAGTATTTTTTTTTATACACAATGACACTGTTTTTAGCCGGAATCCATAAAAATTAGTCATATATCCATCTCAATTTTGGAATCATGGTAGTGTCTATTTAAGTTACAATTATCTTAGGGTACATGATTCCTAAATTATCATTCTGTTGCATTCAACACTCACTGTACTATTCATTCCACACGTCGTTTCTTGACTAGGGATCCAAGCTGAAATATTAAAAAATAATTTCAGACACAAACTTACAATAAAAATAAAGACTGCTGAATTATTGTTACTTCAAATAAATTAATTAATAATTAATGTAATGTATAAGTTAAATAAAAAATAAGACAAAACATAATATGTGTACTTTTTTAAATTTTACTTACGAGATCAGATATCGCTGGTAGATTATTAGTCTGATCAGCAACTGCAGACTCTTGTTCTCTTACTTCTTTAGGTAATGTCTTTTTCATATTTCTATGTTGTGGGAATGTGGGCATCAACTTTGGATCGCAAGCTGCAGTACATGAAAAATGCATCTATTATTTTAATTCTTGTTGTAAAATCAACATAAGAATATCAAATATACATGATTACTTACGAAGTGGTGCTTCTTTGAAATAACTGCTCTGCAAACATTCTTCAGCTGTGGCTCGTTTTTTTGGATCATACATAAAAAGAAAGTTAAGTAACCTAAGCCCTGCTGCACTTAACCAAGGAAATCGCTGTTTCAAATTGTTATATGGTTGCTGTTTAAGTGTAAAGTTCTGCAATGCTGGCAGTGCATTGAATTCAGGCCATATTGCTTCACTTGGAGTTCCCAGTAGGTCAACTATCAATTCTAATTGTTGAATTTCCGATCGTCCAGGTAACAAGGGTCTGTGTCCTAGAAGTTCCCCTGCAAAATTTTTTTAAAATATGCATTCAAAAGTTTTTACAATTATTGAAAAAAAACAACAAAAACAACTGTAACGTATGAATTTAATAAATTAAAGAATACACAGTTACCTAATATACAACCAGCTGCCCACATATCGACTGAAGTTGTTTGGGTTTTAGCTTGCAAAAGTAATTCTGGAGCTCTGTACCAAAGTGTTACCACTCTTGGTGTCATGGGCTTTAATGGTAATCCAAACCATCTTGCTAGTCCAAAATCAGCTATTTTGACACATCCTTTATCCGTCATAAGTAAATTTGACACTTTTAAGTCTCTGTGTACTATGAAATTATGATGCAAGTATCTTAATCCCTTTAAAACTTGTAACATTATACATTTTACTTGGCTTTCTGAAAATGGAGCTTGCATATTATCAAGCAAGCTAGCAAGATCTTGCTCACAATATTCCATGGCTAAAAATATACTTTCTAAACTTTTTCCTACAACTACTTCCTTTAAATGCACTATGTTTTCGTGTCTACATGACAGCAGTACACTGATTTCTCGCAATCCACTCATTGGTAGGCCATCTTTCTCGTGTTCCATTCTTACTTTTTTTAATGCGACAACTTTATCACTTTTAGTATCTCGTGCTCGATATACAATACCATAAGTGCCTTCACCAATACGATTTAGTTTCTCAAATTCAGAAACAAATCTACATTTTCCAAGCTGAAAAATAACAGTTTGTATTAATATGTATATAGAACAAACTACTAACAATTCATTTACAACGAGCTTCTATCCTCATTAAAGATTATTCTTATTTAATCTTGTATATAAGTAATTATTGCATCATAAGTATAATTTTATATTTCGAGAACAACTGTACTTTGATGTCGATCAATGGTTTAACATATTTTTGAACATTTTCCCTAAGTGGAAGCTATATTTGACATTGTTTTATAAATTATAATAACTTACTATATCTATTTCTGGTATCTCCATTGGTTTTCCAGTCAGAAAAGATGTTAGTACCCCTTTTCGAGTAATTGGTGCTGTAGGATCAGGTCCAGCTTCAAGTGAGCCTTTCTTTTCAGTATCATTTGTTTCGCCGGTTTTTTTCCTTGCATTTTCATCTGGTAAATAATTTAAAGAATGCGATTACTTTATTAAAACTCAGCTCCGAAATAGTTTTATAAACAGATTTCTATTTACAGATAGTATATCATGTTATAAACTACTATTAATATTGTATTCATTCAATATCTAACCTTCAAAATTAAATTATTCTTTTGCGAAACATTTATTTACCTTTTGTCATCTTTGTGATTTAAATGTCTGTAAATTATTAAATTTCTAGTAGTTATTGGCAATAATATTTACAACTATTAAAAATTGCGTTACATTAAATACTTCCACTGCTCAACCGTTGTTGTTTGACTCAATATAACCTAACAAACGACTATATCCCGATAACGCCGCTACGCGTGCAATGTACATATAGCACTAAACTTACCTACACTACAAAGTTTGATAGTAAGATACTAAGTAGGTATAATTTCATTGCCAACCTAAATATCTAAAAGTTATACTTATCAAATGAGTGCTATTCCTCCGCAAGGTGGCACTGCTGCGCTATATGGGGAGCAAACACGGTCGTACATATATATATATATATATACGTACGCTTTTACCCCATATAGCGCCTTGCGGAGGAATAGCTCTCATTTAGAAATGTTATTATTGTCATTACAATATTAATATTGTAAAAAGTTTAATAACGGTTGGGGATCGGTTTATGCTACAACTTAGATAATTTAATTGTCTAAATTATTGACAATCATTATATAATGTGTAATAAAAATCATCTTATTTAAATTAATAAATTATTACAGTACTATTGTGTAAATAAAATTCCTTGATACTAAATTCAATTAATGAATTAATGACTATACATATATTGTGATCTTATAATTATTTATAATTTGATAAATCAATTTTTTTAAATTTTAGTTCAAATTACCAGACGAGAGTAGACCATGATTTTTTACTTATAGGTTGGCGATATGGCAGCCGTGAATGGAATTTGGCGCGAATAAACACGCTAAGTGCAGTTCTACGTGTAACGAAGGCGCGAGATGCTCTTACGACTACAAAGTGATTTTTGTTGCAATAATTATTATTAAATAAATATTTTTTGTAAATAAAAAAATGGCCACACTTGCCGTTCAAGTTATAACCGAAGAGATTGAAAAAGTGTCGGCAGAAAATGGCATTTGCCAGAGTTATTCCAAAACAGTAACTGAATCATTTGCAATGAATGAGGCCAGTCTTACAAAAGAACATTCTTCAGCTGACAGTGGCATTTCAGTGTGTAAAAGTAATAGTGTTATTTCGGATTTTACAAATGGAAATGAAATGGGACAAGAAAGTGATATCTGCTTGCACCCTACTGAGAGTAATTTAATTGAAATGAGTTTGTCTACAGAAAACAAAGATCAGCAAAATCAGATGTCTGATACATTGTCTCAAGAAAGTAAAACTCACAGTTCCTCTTCAAGTGTTACTTTTCCTTCTATTAACAATAAGATTGAAACTGTTATATCTACGAAATTTATTGATGAAAATAGTATTCCTAGTTTCAATTCTTCTTTAAAAGAAAAAAGTGACAGTCAACGAAATGAAAAAGAAGATACAATTTCATCGGTTTTAAGCTTTTCTTCAACAATTAACATTAATAAGCATGTTAAAAAACCAGATGATGAATGCAATTCAAAGAGTGAAAAACAATATGAAAATGAAAGTACTTTTAAAAGTTCTAATAGTAATCTGGCAGAAGATAATGATTCTCGTTCTTCTAGTATCAGTTCAAATTCTAGATCAACAATTAAAAATAGTCAACCCATCACAGACAAATCAGATAATGAAAATGGGAATACTTTTAAAAGAACTCAAAGTTCTAATAGTAATCTGACAGAAGATAGTGATTCTCGTTCTTCTATTATCAGTTCAAATTCTACATCAACAACTAAAAATAGTCAACATGTGACAGATAAATCAGATAATGAAGGCAGTAGTACTGTTACAAAAACACAAAGTTCTAGTAATCTGACAGAAGATAATGATTCTCGTTCTTCTAGTACCAGTTCAAATTCTAGATCAACGATTAAAAATAGTCAACCCATCACAGACAAATCTGATAATGAAAATGGGAGTACTTTTAAAAGAACTCAAAGTTCTAATAGTAATCTGACAGAAGATAATGATTCTCGTTCTTCTATTGTCAGTTCCAATTCTAGATCAATAACTAAAAATAGTCAACCTGTGACAGATAAACCAGATAATGAACATGAAAATACATTAGTAGCTGAAGATGATAATTCTATTGTCAGTTCAAATTCTAGATTAGCTACTAAAAATAGTCAACCTACTGTAGTCAGCAACCATCACGATGAAATTAATTCAAAGGACAGTTTCAAATTATCCAGCAAAAATTGTACACCTGAAAAAATAATTGAAAACAAAGTAAATAAAACCAAAAAATATTTTAGTATTGTTGACACAGATTCTGAAGATGAGATTATAACAATACCACAAAAAACTAAGCATTATAAAAAACAAAGTGACTCTGATACAGAGGTTTCTAAAAGTATATCTTCAAAATCATCAAAAAAATCTAAAATTAATAAAAAAAGAAAAGTATTTGACAGTGATTCTGATGAAGAATCAATCAATACAGTTTCCAATCAAAATCAGAATGATGTTGAAGAAAATAGAAGTGAGAGTGAAAAAGAAAACTCTAAACCAATCAATGTAAAATATTTTTATTTATGCAGATTAAAATATTTGTCTAATATAAAATTAATAATATATAATTCTTTTTAGAAATCCAATATACTTAGTAACTTATTGGATTCAGATTCTGAAAGTAGTGACAATCGTTCAGAGCATGAAGATAAGGCTTCTTCAGGAGAAAATGATACAGGAACGACTGAAAAAGAAAAGAAAAAATCTGTGAAAAAGAGAACTGTACTAACTATATTATATACTTTTAAATTGCAAAATACTTATAGTTATTAAAATAATACTTATGAATGCTTTTACAGGGATCAGCTAGAGCATCTAAAGACAAAGCAATGCAAGAAATTCACAGTGAAACACAAAGATTAATCAGAGAGTCAGAGTTATCACTTCCTTACCATAGGCCTAAACAGCGCACACTACAGGAA
The DNA here is from genome assembly GCA_900490025.1 of Megastigmus dorsalis. Classification (NCBI taxonomy): domain Eukaryota; kingdom Metazoa; phylum Arthropoda; class Insecta; order Hymenoptera; family Megastigmidae; genus Megastigmus; species Megastigmus dorsalis. The sequence continues at coordinate 173,445 of UELU01139357.1, read as the reverse complement.
TTTTTAAATAGAAAAAAAATCACATCAGAAATTCCTCAAAATTTAACGAATGCTGAAAAAGTTAAAATGTTTCCAGAAATTATTAGGTAAGTTATTCTAAATTTTATTATCAATTTTGATATATTTTACCAGTAAAATTAAACATTTTATGTATTGTATAGTAAAATGGTAGAAGAAAAAGAAAAAGAAGCTGAGATGTTTTATAAATCATCAGATTCTGAAGAAGAAGAAGATGAGAAAAATAATAAGGCAGTGGAAATAGATGACAGTGATGCTAAAAATGAAAATAAAAATGAAACGTTTAATTCAGTAGATATTGTTGATACACAAAAATTAACACAAGATGATATTCAGGGATCTCACAATAAAAGAGAAATTCTTCAACAAAGATGTACGGATTTTGGAGTACCAAGAAAATTATTTATGGGAAATGCAAATGATGCTGAAAAACACGGTACTGACAAAGACATTCCAAAAGACCTAAATGAAGACATAAATATGGATTCTGAAGATGCAGTTGCAAAGAAAAATAAAGAAGTCAAAACAGGATTGAGAGAAGGTAGTATTCCTCGAAAACTATTCACAGGTGAAGAGATGGACGTGGATGAAGAAATGGGTATTAACACTAACGATAATGATGTAAATATGTCTGAAGCAATAATTGAACAAAGTTCAAAATCTGTAGAAAATTTAAGAAAAAACATTGAGTCCTCTGAAAATCAGACTGCTCTTGAAAATAGTACAGAAGATATTGTTTTAAATATGTCTGAAACGGAATTCGACACAAGTAACGACAAAAATCCGATCGTACTTAGTAAAGTCAGTGATTTAACAGATCAACACGCAGATCAAGAAGATATGGTGATATCAGAAACGCCGTTCCTAAGTAACAAAGAGTTAATTAAATCCAACAGATCATCAATAATTCCAGAAAACGATCAAAGTATATCTGAACATATATCTACAAATACTGAAAAATCAAAAGATTTAGATGACCCAATTTTAAAATTATCAGAAGAAAGCAAAAATGAAGACTTAATCTTAGATCCCGATATGTTTAAAGACGATTTTGGTCTACCACCGGATTTTGACGAACCCGTGAAAAAGCTCAGTTTAAAAGAACAAATATTAGCCGATGCTTTAAAAAGCAAACCTAAGATTGAAGCTTTTCCAGGATCAATGATCGATTTTACGAGCACTGGTCAGATGAAGGAAGGTGTGACTCGACTCTTAGATAGATTCGCACGACACTCCGTAAAGCCCAAAGCCTGCGCTAATGAAGTATCCAAGGTCAAAGTAGTACGTATAGAAGGGATCGGTGACGACGCTAAGGTTATCGAGGAAGTACTTCCTTTCAACAATATAAAAGTAGAAAATGATGGTAAAAAGGAAAGCAAGCCGGGAGAAAAGTTGAAAAAGTTGAGGGAGGACTTGAAGCACAGAATTGTCACTGCACGAAACGAGGAGTGGAAACATAAAGAAGAACAAGAAAAAGAAGATAACGAGGAGGAGGACTATGTGAAGGGCAAGGGCGATGATTTCTACGAAGGTTTGCCCGATGAAGAGGAACTGCTCGAGGACGAGGAAAGCGGCGAAAGCGAACCTGAGGAGGATGACATGCCGATAGTCGAAAGTCGAAGGCCAAAATGTGCATTTGGTGATGAAGAGGCTGAAGAGAGCGAAGATGAAGATGGGGACGAAATCGGTAAAGATGGAGTTGAGGAAGACGAGGAAGAAGATGAAGAAGAAGACGAAGAAGAGGAAGAGGAAGAAGATGAGGAAAATGAGGAAAGTGAAGAAGGGGAATCAGAAGTTGAAGAAATAGTAAGTTAATTTTTACTTAACTTTAATAAGTATCTATTCGAAATATCTCGAACATTGTATTCTTTGAAACTATACTCATGAGTCCCAAACTCACATATTTTCTTTTCTCGTTTAGAATAAAGAGCCGAGGAAATTGAAAAGAATCATCAAACCTGTCGATGAAGATGAAGATGAAGATGAAGATTCAAATCACTCCGCGTCAAATTTGGGTAATGATGCCGCACCAAAATTGCCGTCTAATCGCCCGAAAATCGACGATGACATGTTCGCCTCCCAAGCGAGTAATAGTTGTGGGAGCGACGACGTCGAAGGTGACATTCCACCATTTCAACCACGGAGCCGTTGTGGATCCGATGCGCGTAGCCAGGCTTGCAAAACTCCTTTGCCGAAGCCCAATAATATACTCAGTATGATTTCGCCCGTTCTGCAACTCACTGCACTCAACACGTCGCTCGAATCAGCAAAAAAGTCGGCCTCCAAAACAGAAAACATCAATTTGGGACCGATTAATAATTCGCGGTCGGTGGAGAACACACCGATTGTAGAGAATAGGTAACAAAGCAGTTTAAATACAAAAATGAATCCATATAATGAATGATTTTATTGAACAGTTAATGTATGTAATTGAAATATTCTTTTTGTGGAATTTTAGCAATAGATCTCAAAGCAACTGTAACATGGACAAGATAAACGGTCTCCAAAAGAAGCTATTTGACGACCCCCTGGACAAAGTGAACGAGGAAGAGCTTCTCGAAATATGCTCAGGCAAGTTCACTAAAACGCCAAATGCCGAATTGCCCACGAACGACACTCAAAAGAAAGTTACGGACTCGCAATTAATGGATTTGTGTTCAGGCGCATTTGTCACTCAGCCTATCGATCTTGAGAGATTAGAATCTAATAAATCGAATCCGCATGCTATGGACGAAACGTCACAAGATATAACGTTAACTCTTGACGACGATTCTAATAGTCCTAAAAAGAACTGCTCATCTATGAAAAAAAGTGACGAGTCAATATTTAGCAATGATTCTACGAGTCCAAATGAAATACCTACCGTTACCAAAGTCAAGTTTAAAAATCCGATGGAAGCATGGTTGAGTAAAACAACTGCAAAACCAGCGCCTATTCCGACACAGAAGAAGTTAGGCGAAGTTACGGATTCCCAATTGATGAATTTATGTTCGGGTGCATTCACTTCGCAGGCGATGGATATGAAGCAATTAGAAACGAATGAGACACCGCAAATACAAACTCAGACTTCGCAGGATTTTAGACTGACGCTTGACGGCAATTCAAATAGTCCGATTAAAGAGGTACGTATGCAATTATAATAAAATTATAGGGGTTCTAATACAGCAAAAATGAAGCAGTTGAAAGATCCAAAACTTTATTACTTAATATTGTTTAACTGTAAAGTACAAAATATTTTTACATAACTATTGGTCGGTTTATCTTAATAATTTAAAATAATAGATATTTTTTAATAAATATATTAACAGTATTATTTAAAAAACTTCATCTACGATTTAATCTTACAGAATCAAAAAATTTCCAAACCGAACGATCCGGAATCACTTACTTTTACAAATAAAGTTGTTGATAATAAAGAAAAACCGAAGGCCCCTTGGACGGCATTTAAAATAGTCTCGTCTTCTGATGAAGAAGGAGAGAATAAGAGTAAGAATATGCGACCTAAGAAAAAAGTGCTAAAGAAAAAGAAAGTACAACAGCTTCAATTGTCAGACGATGAAGATGAAAACATTAATGAATTTTCGGAAGAAGAAGAAAGCGAGATCGACGAGGAAGATGAGGAAAAATTTGTCGAATACGATTCTGATGAGAACGAAATTGTAGTGGTTCCTAAAAAGGAAATAAAAAAAGTTGCAGCGAAATTCCTTGAGAACGAAGCCGAGCTAAGCGAGAGTGAATGGGGCTCGGCTGACGAAGACGAGCAGGATATGGACAAGCTGGAGTTCGAAGAGGCAGATGCCGAGGATATTGATAAAGGCAAGATGAAAGATCAATTAGATCGGATTCATATGAAGCAAGTAATGGATGAAGATCAAAGAGAAGTCAGGCTGCTTCAAGAACTTCTCTTTGAGGACGGAGACTTACATTCCGAAGGTGCTGGACGCGAAAGAAAATTCAAGTGGAAAAATATCGGTCAGTTTTTTCTTTTTAAATCTTTGCATTTTAATAAGTGATGAGTTCTTGCGCGATAAAACTATTCTAATTAATACACATACGAACTAAGATATACAAGTCTAGGGAATGAATATAATTAAATCATTAGTATTTCTATTAGATTAATCTTTCCGATTAAGTTACTTGTTTTAAAAATTTTTGTTGAATCATGTATAACAATGTATTCTATTATGATACAAAGAATGTTTACAAAATTTATTGAATACCGAAACGCAATAATTTTTTTTCGGGTATTTGTTTTGGTCTCTACGTAAAATTTTTTCTAAACAATGGAATGCTGTTGCCTAAAACGTATTGCTTTTAAACAAAAAACTAAATATTTACAAAAATATGATACGTAAAAACGAAATTTCGTTATCGAGTTTGACTTTGCGAAATAAAATAGATTTTGCGAAATAAAATAGATTTATTTTATTTACAGATAATTTAGGAGAAGATGAATTAGGACCTAGGAAAGAAAACGATGTTGATGCAATAGAAGATGAAGTTGATGCTAGCGTTGAAGTACAAAGACGAAAAATGAGATACGAGCAGCAGAAGTTTCTTGAGGAAAAAGAGGTATTTTAAATTAGAGAAATTACATTATCATTATTATTTTGGCCTCGATGAAAATTCACAAAATTTTTACAGCAAAGCATGGATACAGGCTTTGACGATGATTTCGGTGACAGCCAGTTGTTTAAATTAGGAATGAAAGTTGTCAGTGTACGCTCGACTAGCAAAACTTCAGTAGAGGAACAAAAAATAAATAAAACTAATTCAGGAGGCAATGCAAATTCAATGATGTTAATTAGTGCATCAAAGGTTACGAAGAAAACGTTAACGAGTACGAAAAGCTTATCATTTGTAAGTAGAGTATACATAAGAAAATTTATTATTTATGAAATAATAATTATAAAATAGAAAATTTATATAATGCTTTATTATTTCAGAGTAATATGAAAGGTTCTTTCCTATCAAGAGGAGAAGAAACGCTAGTTCGGATAGCGCAAAATTTGCCAGAAACGAGTTCAGTAAATTTAAATAACGGACGCAAGGGAAAATTCGTTTTTGCACATTTAAGTCCTGTCGTGACAAGTGCAGCGAATGTTGATGCCGAGCAAGATAGCGATAATACTCCAGGCAAAGAAAAGAATGATAAGGTAAATTTCTGTTTTATAAAATAGACCCATTTTGACTTTTGTAGAAATAAATCGCAAGTAAAATAATATTAATATTTGTTTTCTAGTCTCGAAAAAGGAAAATGTTCTCTAGCCAAACACCAAAAACAACGAAGAGACTAAAAGTCGAAGATCGAAAGTCGGGGAAAAAATTGTTTTAATCTTCTAAGATAAATGTTAACTTTAAAAGTATTTTATACAATTAAGTATTTTATATATATGGAACATGTAAATAGTCGAGAGCGCATTAATTCTTATATATACGAAACTATGTACAAAATGAGAAAAGATTGAAAAAATATTTTTAATTAATAATAATTTTCAGTTACTATAATATTATCGTTATAATTCCGTCACTTTAATACTACCACCGGCCCTTGAAGACCAACAACATAAAAAAGACGAGCGCGTCGTCGTATCGAATTACCGATGCGACTAAACTCTGTATTTCTTTTGTCGTTGTGTAAGTTTTGACATACAGCATTATTAAAATCTTACAAAATGTGTGTGTACTAAAACTACAGTTTATGAAAAAAAAAGTGAATTACCTATAATAATACAGTGCGCTGCTCAAAATAATTAATAATTGAACTGAATAAGAGTATGGGCCACCGAACATTGACAGTAGGAAATTAAGCTTTTAAAGTTCAAGGATTTAAGAAGGTCTAGTTAAATAAGAAGAAGATGCAGTAGAGAAAAATTTCCTCACCAGTCTTGAGTGCAGACGGTAATCGCAACTGAGGGCGCAGGAATGACATGTCGAAGCTCGCGACTCTGCTTGTCGAACTCTATATAACGTCGCTATTGAAAACAGGATCGAGAGAGGAGAGACAGGCTGTGGTCAATGGCTGCCCCGGCCGCTGTCGCTGTCGCTACTGCTGCTCTGCCGGCCAACCGCGGACGCGATGTTTAATGTAATTCTATCCAATAATGCACATCCTGGCCTTTGGCGAGGCTCAAGGCTTTCTCTCTGTCCCTTTCCCTCCCTCTCTTTCTCTCTTTCTCTCTCTCTCTCTCTCTCATCGTGTGTGCTCACATGCACTGGGCAAACAAATTGGAAAGGTGCGGTGCTGCTGCGAGCCACACGGATGTATAGCATCTGTGGACACGCGTATCGGTGTGTAGGTGTATGCCGTGTACTTAGGCATGCTTTTCTCCCTTACGCGATTTTCAAATAGGTCAAGTTGATATCGAGCTATGGCCTATCGATTGGCTAGGAGATCTTTTATTCGGTTTAGTTAAAGTTATGGGACATGGTGCAGTTGGAAAAACGCTCGTTGTCTCACCAACTTGGGCGGTTTTCAGCTCAATCAAAGTAGCGATGAATACATTTAATAAAGAACTGTGGAATATTAAATAACATTGAAAGCTATTTCAGAACATTGATTTTTATATGTGCATTTTGCATAGATAAAATCATTTCTCGCTGCAGGTAGGATGAAATGACTCGTTCTCAACTCGGTGACAAATAGTCAATCCGTTATGATTTCGATCAAAGATGTATAAGAGAAAGCTTTGCAAAGTAATTCGACATTTTCTTTGCTTTGTCCCACAATAATCCCTATAAGCTCGAGCATTTTTCCAAAACATCCCGCCGGCGCGCTCTAACAGCAAGAGGCTGCGGAAACAAGTACATAAGAGTTATACGAAGAGAGTCTAGAGCGGGGGGAAGGAAGAGAATCGGTAAACGAGGCAAGACCACAAGTAACTCTTCTGTAATCACTAGAGTGTTCCCGCGGCAGAGCATCAGCTCGGAATCCTGTCCTGCCGAGGACTCTCGAGCGACGACAGCAGCCACAGTCTGCCAGAGTGGAAAGGTGCGCGGGAGGAGGAGCGGTTTGCAGCGCGTAAGCCGATTATCGCATCACCGGCAATAGTCAAGAGAGCAAGAGAGAGAGAGAGAGAGCGAGCTAGAGAGTCTCTCGCATCGGCGGTAGCCAGAGAGACACATTAAAATCGCCTGAAATATGCAAGAGGCTGTGCAGGCGCGCACCGCGCGCTTGGATTCGGGCAAAAAGCTGCTCTCGGGAGTATAGTACATCCTGACTATATATATCTCTCTCTCTCTCTCTCTCTTGCTCTCTCTCCCTCTCTCTCTCTGTCGGATCTTCCATCTTCCTCCCACAATCCCCCCTTTTATCAATATTATGTCTCTTTATACAGTTTTGGATTTTCCTGCCCGCACACATTGCTCCCGTTTTAGGCCGCGCTCTTGCCGCGTGTGTCGGGGGCTTTGAGACGCGTTATGAATATTGCATTACGACCTGGAAATTCTTGCGCGCCGCTACTGCACTTTCGGCTTTGCCCCCTAGAGTTTCCTTGAATGTTTTAGACTCGCGGGAGAATATTTTTTTTATTTTTTTCTACTTCTTTTGTGTAAAAGTCTCAGCGTTGGTTTAGCTTGCTTTTTCTCTTTCTTATAATTAGACTTTCGTTACTGTACAAAGCATCAGTTTTTTACTTCAACAATGGGAATATAAGTAGCGAAGAAGACTGTTCGTTATCTAAATGGAGAAGGACGATGATCAGAGTAGTGACATTCTTTATTTTTTGCGGTCAGCGTCTTTCATTTTAACAAAACTTTAATCATTTAATTATAGACTTTTAAGAATTTAGAAGATCGAATTTTGGAAAACAAACTTACAGAAAATCAGGCATTTCTTCGGGATATATGATATTCTGTATGTAACTTTCAAATCGACCTTTAGCTTAATTTGGATGACGGTATTTGAAAGACGAGACTTAATATTATCAAAAACAAGAAGCTTGAATTTTTTGTTAAACGTACAGAAACAATTACAGTGTCGTATTGAGACGTCAATAGAATATAATTATTAAAATCGGACAAACACTGTGTTGTGCGGCTTATTTAACTTACGCAATACATTTTTCGTATATGTATACTGTATGACATAAGTAGAATTTGAAATCTCTGTTCACAAAGAATGTTCGACTTTGCACTTTGAGAATGGATGATTTTGTTTTATATAGAATAACTCGTATTTCATCCGCTGAATCCATATCGATACAGACGTACGCACAAGTTTGTAAGCCTAAAGCGCGTGGGAGTCCAGCGAATGTTGTTAAAATTTTGATAAAGCAACTAATTAATCATAGATAAAATCTGTATCGATCGGTCGAATATTCGAGTGTTGCCGCGGCGGACCGTAATAATGTCCATTATAGTATATATCTGGAGGCATAGGCGACGCCCGGGCGCATCGGTAATTCTCGTAAATATTTGTTGCTGCCCGTTAATGCGCTGTTTACTGCCCGCCAGCGCATCCGACGCTCTCCGCTCTCCGCATTGCATTCGACATGTTATGCACGCGAAATTCGCGAAATAATGGCATACGCCAACACCGCCGTATAGTCGGCTCTGTCGATTTCGCCCGGATTATATCGTTTTATGATTTTTTCGCTTTGTTTTTCTTCCGGGGCTGTGGACAAATGAACACTTTTTGCGATAAAATTGTAAAAGGCGTCGCCCGACGGTTGCTAATGCGTTTTTAAAAAATGATTGTTTGGCTCGACTTGAATGCGACATTCGGGTCGCCTATGGTAAAAGGCCAGAATTCGTATAGTATATAAATATTGGATGATATGCTGTGAAACGCGCTTCATTTTAACGTTCATTGCAATCCTATGAATTTGCTGCCATTTGCGCTTCATAATAACACATGCATTCGATAAATCATCAACTGAGCCCTGTGTATACACATATACACAGATATACCTATGCCGTTTCGATAAATGCTCGCGGAAAGTCCGAAGTATAGATTTACAAAATAATAAATAATTACTAATTGATTTATTATTACATTTTAAATTATACTATTATATTATATTTACAATTTCTCGATTGTAAACATTCAAATGTTTATGAACCTTTTGCAAAATGTTTTTATATTAAATCATGTATAATATTACTCTTATTATATTATTGTTATATTATGAGTATATTTATCGATATTTCAAGCCACATACTAATTCGGTTTAGTTTTTACTTATGCATTTTTGAAGTTAAATAGATTTATTTTTAAGATTTTATTCTAATAGAAGATGATTAAGAATATATAAAACAGGTACGTTTTACTATTATAAACGCGATTTTATTAAAAAAACTAACTAAATTAAATTCATAAGTCTTTGTTACATGTAAACTGTTAAATAAATTTTAAAGTGATTTAAAATAATTTTTGTATATGAAATAAAAACCTAAATTTTGTATTATTAGTTTGAATACAGGAGACTAATATAAAATTGAAAGAATATATGTTTGAAATTTATTTATTAAAATTTCTTAAATAATTCCTAAGTTATTTATAAATATTTTATTACTTAATTTATACTTATAAATTATAATATTTGAAATATGTATTGGAATAAATAATTAAATTTGCGGACGCGCTATTCACAATAAATTGGCAGCGATTTTTTTATTATATGTGTACATCTAGAATTTTCTTTGCATGATTTGATGCTATAGCTAAAATACTATATGACAGCTGTTAATTGACGAAATTAGATGAGTTTATGTGTAATTTTTGCCCTAAAAATGGATCAATGATAACCGAAACGTTGGCAAAACCAGAGTATAGTTTTTTCAATTTTTGTTCGAAAAGGTCATATTACCGCATGAAAAATCTTAATATACAGGTATATATTGAATTAAATAGATTAAACTAATTTGTATCTAACTCTGTAAATGTTGGTAAGTATACGAATTTACTTGATTAATTGTAGCTAGTAGTCCTTCTATATTTTACCAAATCTTTTATGTATGTTAGAAAGTTTCCGGGATGAGTAAGTAAGTGTTTGGTGAAAAATTCAATGAACTTTTCTACTAGTAAACAAGGTAAAGGAAAATATTTGTTCAACTGCTTGTAATCTTATGAATCGCATTGTATCGTCTGTTATCGGCTTCCGTATCAACAAGTTATTGAAAACTGATAGCATTTGTAAAAATGAAGAGCTTATATAAATGACTAATAATCCTAGCAGAGACTCGCAGGACTCTATCTAGCCAGAACAATGAAGCTGTTTGCATTTAGTCGTGAGTATTTATTTTTGATAAAAGTGTTCACTATACCTAATATTAATTATATTAGTTTGGTAAAAAAATTATTTTCACGCCAATGAATTCTTTTCCTATTTTATGTTTCATATTATTTCAGATTGGTCCTCCTGCTTTTGTACGGTGGAGAGTCTTACCAACCAAGTTCCAGAGCTTCGGTACGGAAATTCTTCAAAACTGGAACAATTGAAATAATAGTAAAAAATAATCGGACTATTCTATTTATTCGGAAACACGGTAAGAAAAGTTATGCTTATAAATATAAGAAGAATAATCCTTCATTAAAATAAATAAAATGTTTTTATAGACGGTAGCAGCTGGCAAAATGTTCTCTTTACGAGAACACCCAATATGCAGTATGGGAGATTTCCCGATAAAGTCGAATCGGATTGCGAGCGATAATACACTATGTGCCTCACCGTCAACAACGAAACGCACACAAAAATACGTGTAGACCCCGACAGTGAGGTAATCAAAGTAACTCGCGTTACTCGCGATTCCGATGCTCAATTAACGGACTGTGTTCGATTAGACGACGATACGGAATGGTACGGCGGACCACAATGGAGGTACGCTGAAATTCATATCTTTATCGGATACCTACACGATTAAAAATGAAAAAAGAAGGATTTTTTTGCCTAATCTCGAAATATCATTTATTTGATTTATAAAAATTTATTTAAAAAATTCACGGAAATCTTTGATACCTTTAGATTGCATAACTTAAAATTGTAATTTAACGTACCATATACTTAACATGGTTTTGGATTTCTAAGATATATATTCATACATCATGTTCACACAGATTATTTCTTATATATGTACAGGAATATCTGAGTTTTCGCGAAATTCCAGGTACCAGCATTGGCCGATCCAACACATGTAAATATTTTTAATCGATCTACTTGCTTGTTGCAGAATATTTATTGGGAGACAGGGTGTTGGCAGCCCCTGTTATTGAAGAAAATGCTTCTACGCGTGATATCTACCTTCCTTCCGTACTGTGGAAGGATGAAAACACTTTCATAGTGCACCGAGGCCCATTTTGGCTGAGCTGCAGCTCCTTTGCACATTTTACCTTGGTTCACAAAGCTTTCAAAATAGGACTGGATAAAACTTATATCGAAGAATAATTATGATTTACCTTCGCATTGCTTGAAAAAAGATCTTTGATACATGTTATAGAAAATAAACAATTTAATTTATAAATTAGCAAGTCTATTTTATTTAAGCCTGATTATTCGACACAGTATTCATGGAAAGGTCGTGTGAAAAATTCAAACTAATCAATCGATTTCGCTTAAAGCACGTGTATATATAGTCTCTTCGTTTCTGAACATGTAAATTGGAGAACAAATTTTCCTTATGGAAACTTGCGTGCTCCGAGATAATACACGTTCGAATTAATCGATGCTCTTGCTTCTCAACTCGATTATTTGAATCGCAAGTTATTTAATTTTTACACAACTTTTCCTTATTTTCTATCATATCTGATAATAACTCGCATAATCTACGAGGAATTCGTACTTATTTGTCACGAAGTTGTTTTTGTTTAGAATTTTTCTAAACATGCAATGCAAGTATTTGCTTTCGCTCTGTATAAGATGACAGAAAGGACGCCGAGTGAAAAGAAAACAGATAACAGCTTTAAGAAGCAACAATCGCTTCGTTGTATTTACGCTTTCGTTCACTGATTACAGTCGTTATTTACGCGACTATCTTCGAGCTTTCTTGCGAACTTCCGAAGATCCTCTAGAGTCTGCAACGCTCGAAATCTCAACAGCCTCTTGTACGATTACCGTTGATTGTACTTGTCTTCTTTTTCTCTCTCTGACTAAAATCAAAATCAAAGACTACTCGTTTCTAGGCGATTTTCTAAAATAATAGATTTTTTTGAATTAGTGTTATTTTTATTTAGATGAAAGACAGTGTTTGGTTAATTTTCATTGCAATAAATTAAAAAAAATAATACTTAACTATTTAGATTCACGAAATTCGAAAGAATTTTACGAAGATTGTGCTTTTATCTTTATTCCTTTGTTTCAATATTTTTCCCTTCCATCTAAGAATAACTTTAATTGAAAAATACATTAAAAAACAATTATTTTTGGATTTGCTAAATAGGCTTGTTTAAAATCAAATTCTCTAATCGATCAAAAGGAGCATAATTTTTTTCTACAGCTTATAAAAATCTCAGATCTAAGATACTCATAGTTTAAGAAATTTAAAAATATCTGTCTGTTAAAAAGAGTCGAAAAAATCTTTTGAATATAAATGAAGTCAAAGCAAGTAGTGTTTCACAGTATAAATACAAGGATTATAATGGCTTTCGCATTTCTGCATCAACATAATCTTGAGCGTATTTCTTGGCCATCCATAAGTCGTTCGAGGGCATGAAGGAGGAGGAAGAAGAGGTCCGCGGCGGCGATCGCACGAGTCGGTCGAACTCTATATAGGCGGCATATAACGCGTCCTGTGGGTGCCATCAGGGTCGCGGAATTATTTACGCGATCGGGGGCCGAATATGCGCCGTGCGGAGTAATTAGCTAAGTAGCTCAAGGGATTAGGGGCTAGTGTGGCGGTTTCGCCTGTTGCCCGCCACCGCATGCACACACGCACCAGAGCCATCGGGTATTTAAGCTGAATCGTGACGTTCTCTGCTGCTGCTGCTGCTGCAATCCTCTCCTTTTCCAATTCAGAATTTCCGACTATGCCTTTAAATTTACGACAAATGCCGTTTTTATTTGTCTCAAAATAAATTGATTTCTGAACTTTTGCTTTCTCAAAGAAAAAGCTTTTTTTTATTTATTATGGATTTCTACGTAATTGATTGTCTAAGAGAAATAAGTAAAGAATCGACGTTAAAAAAAGAAAGAAGAAAGCCATAAAAGTTAGTCTTTGAATCTTGTTGCGAATCAAGAAAAATCTAATATAATGATGCGGTTAGATGCATCACGTGATATTAGCCTCAATTACAATTCGCACGTCGATTAAACGACTATCGCGCATATATCTTGGGGAAATACAAAACTGCAGGTAGTTCGCGAAGCAAGATTATGCCAAACTTGGCATAGCTACGGAAAAAAGTCGTGCATAAAAAATGTACCTGTGTGTACGGGAACATAGTAAGCGGTGGGCTATAAAAGATTCATGCTCAACTTTGTAATACTTGCAAGGAGTTGCGAGTACTGCACATGAGCATTGTAAAAGCTATAGTCTTATACATATATACGTATATGTACGCGAGTCTTTTCTCTGTATTTCAAGGAATGAGAAAAATTGTGTAAATTATCGTATATGATTGCGTAAATTGTCTTGCAAGTGTATGCAAATGAACCCTTTAGCATATGTCGTGTGAAATATGCATATTATGCTTCCTTTTACATTCTGGCATGTAACAATTCCACACATTTGAAATGCGTGGATATCTTATATATGAGTGTACAATATGCAGAGAGTCTAATGAGCGAAATACGAATAATAATTTTTCTTTTCTCGCAACTCGAATCGATTCCTCAACAAACTTATTTTACGTACTGAGCAATTAATGCTCTAACTTTAAAAATACGGTGAATCCAGTACTTAATTATTTCCACGTAATAGACGTACCGGGGTTGCTTAAAATGGGAGCGATTGTTAGAAATTAGTTGCACAGAGAGTATTCAATGAATTTATTCGATTAGTTAAGATTTTAGGCGAATTTTATTTTTTAATATTAGTAGGTGTATATACGTAGAGAAAATATGTATAATTAATGACAGTGTGCATAGAATGCATTATTTGGTAATATATTCTATTTAAAAAGAATATTATTTTATTCATAAATCTGTTTATTTCGGACACACTCGGTCAAGATTTTTCTCTATGAGTCATCGGCAACGTTTACTCATCCGCATCATCGCTGTTTACATTTTATGCGTAAATATCTGTTGATTCTTCGCTCGTTCGAATTCTTTTACAAGTATATATACAAATACGTTTTATTATGCCCATCTATGTACTTATTTCTGTTCTACATAAATTTCTGCAAGCTGTATTTCTTTAATTTGCTTGATTAAAACAATAACTTGCTCAAAATGTTATAATATGTAAGTACTTAATTCTAAAATGTAATAGAAATCCAAGCATGATTCGAATTTGATAAAATAAACAGATACTTTGCACTTTAAATAGGTTTGTTCTGTAAATTACTATAAACTATTCATCGACTACATGAAATTTCACACCTATAAAATAATCAGACATGGAATTAATCCTTTCCATAATATCTAAACGATAATAAGTGAAAATTTTAAATTTCATCAGTTTTGAGTATTAGAACAATATAAGACTGTATTATATTATCTAAAAACTGTAGCCGTAGCGAAAATATGAATAATTCAAGAAACTCGATCATAATGAAAATACAAATAAATGCATTTCTGTAATAATAAAATACCATTCCAAGTTTGCATCTTTTTGAAAGGTCTGATAAAAATTTAGCTGTCATTTTACAAAGATGAAAATTTACGCTTCATAATAATACGCGTGACTGTGTACCGCAGTGGATTTGTCTGACTCACGAGTGCGCCTCGTCAGAAAACTCTCCCTGAATGAATTTTAAATTTTCAAAAATATATAGAGCAGCGCAACATCGCATTCCCGGTCCGCACAGAGGACAAAACGAAGAAAAGCATATCTCTATATATCCCCTCCCCCTGGGCTGGAGAACCGAGAAGAAAAATCGCCTCCCCACCTCCAGAATCCGGTCCCGCAGCGTCCGCCTCCGCGCTATACACGTATAACATAGCTGCGTTTAACACGGAGCGAGCGCGCGAATCTCCAACGGAATCGCGCTCTTCTCCTCCCCCTCGAGTGGCATCTTCCTCCTCACGAGTCGTTCTCTCAGCGCGTCGAGCCTCCCTCCCGCTCTCCAGTCTCCGCTCCTTCCACTTCCTCTCTCTCTCTCTCTCTCTCTACGAAGGAAGCGACGCGCGCGCATCCACATCCGCCTCTTCCCGACGCTATGCACCGCAGCACCAACTTCCGCATCCGAGGCACGCGTCCCTCTCTCCCCTCCCTACTTTGCCTTACAATCTCCGCGCATAGATACCTATAGGTATATGTATATATCCTGCACGCGGCTTCGAGGCGAAACTGCAGCGGTGGATGGACGGAGCCGGCGGCGAGTAGTGGGAGGACGACGAATCGGTGCGGCGCTCGGAGAGTTTCCCCCTCGTGGCTGGGCGGAGCCAGGGAACTCGGCCCCACGGCGCTCGGCCGCATTAAGTAGACGCGCCGGGCCGGCGAATCCTCAGACGGCGTCTAGCCACCGCCGGTGTGACAACTGCACTCGGCTGGCTATGCTCGCTCCTACACAGGCCAACGCGCTCTTATACGATATATTTCACAGTAGGAGTATTGTCGCACTTAAGGGCCCATTCGAGTCCGACAATCAAAGAGCCGACGTCCAACGATTCTAGTCATTTGCAGACTGATTCCGACATTTTGCCACAGTGTCTCGCAACGCGATGTTGCACAGTGCGTTGCCCCGGACCTGTCTGGCCGCAGCGCCGGGCCTGGGAGGCTACCTGGGCAGCTACTTCGCCGCCGCAGCCGCCGCCGCCGCCACCACCCCCGAGGACATCCACCAGCCCTACGCCTACGTGCAGCAGCACCTCGACGACTCGTACGCGCGGCTCAGCGAGCAGCGCGTCCTCACCTGGGACACCTCCGCGGCCCTGACCGAGCATCCCCGGCGCGCCTCGACGCCCTGTCCCCTGGACCTGTCGCTCAAGCCGCCGCCGCCGCCGCCGACGCCGAGCCCCCCCTCGACGGCGCAGCCCAGGCCCGCCGAGGACTGCGAGGCGATCGAGGTCGACGACGAGGAGGACCGCCGCAGTCGCGAGGAGGCCCGCAGCCAACACTCCTCCGAGAGCCGCTACCCCTTCGGGGGCCGGGACTTCGAGGAGGCCGACCTCGTCGTCGACGACCTCGACAGCCAGCGCAGCTGCTCCTCGGTTCACAGCTACCACCACCAGCACCACCAGCAGCACCACCACCAGCCACCAGCAGCAGCAACAGCCGGTCCTGATGGGCGCGCTGTCGCACCAGGATGCCGAGCGGCTCAGGATCGTGCAGGAGATGAGCCAGGGTTTAACGGGCTACCCGGACGCCCACAGCCACCAGAAGCTCCTCCTGGCCAGTCCCACCCACCTCCAGACCTACCACCACCACCAGCTTCAGCTCCTCCAGACTCCCCAGCATCATCACCATCAACACCACCAACACCACCACCTCCAGCAACAACAGCAGTCGCAGCAGCAGCAGCAGCAGCAGCAGCAGCAGCACAGCCACCACCAGCTCCAAGGTATGCACGCTCCCATGACACCACCCAGCACACCCTCGCCACCCCAGTGTCCGAGACGCAAGAGTCGCGAGGAGGACGCCTCGTCCCCCGGCTCCACCTCGAACCCGGCGACCCCCGCGACTCCCGCGACCACCAAGCAGACCAGCAGCAGCAGCTCCACCGCCACCACCGGCTCGGACAAGCCCCGCGCCAAGAAGAAGCACGCGCGCAAGCTCAAGTTCGACGAGGACACGAGCAGCCCGGTATCGGGGACCGTGATCCTCGGGCCGGACGAGGCCATAGTCACCGGCGACATAGACCCGGCCTTCAACATCGTCGAGGTGACCGAGGAGGCCCGGGCCGAGCTGGCCAAGATCGAGAACCGGCTGGGGCCCTACCAGTGCAAGCTCTGCCGACAGCTCCACGAGGACGCCTTCCAGCTGGCCCAGCACAGATGCTCCCGCATAGCCCACGTCGAGTACCGCTGTCCCGAGTGCGACAAGCGCTTCTCCTGCCCGGCCAACCTGGCCAGCCACCGACGCTGGCACAAGCCCAGACCTGCTGCAGCCGCCCAGAACTCCGCCGCCACCACCACCAGCGCCCCCGGCGATGCTCCCCATTCGTCGTCATCCGGGCCTGGGGCAACCACCACCACCACCGCCACCGCCACCACCGCGACCGAGTTGGCATGCACGAGGTGCGACGCCAAGTTCGGCAGGCAGGCAGCGCTCAGGAAGCACATGTCGACTCAGCATCCCAGCGAGCAGAACAACAACAATCAGGGCGAACTGGGCCTGACGGGGCTCGAGGCTTGCAAACAACTACAACAACAACAACAACAGCAGCAGCAGCAGCAACAGCAGGAGATTGGAAGGGGAGCCACGGCTATGGAGATGGCCTGACAACAGTTCCCGGCAAGACCACTGCCCATCCGACGACCCGCTGGAGTTTACTGGAGATTCGGCTTGGATCTCATGTAGACTGGACACCGGATCCTCGGGGAGGGCCTGCAGCAACTGAACCATCATATGCGTAATGTGAGTGCACAATCAAAATGCGAATTCATCGATTCTAGTCATTTCGACAATTTATCATTAACGTTCCGTACTATATGAGGCACATTAGTTTTAAGTCCCTTGACCTGAACGCGAAAACAATTCTAGTCCATTTGTCAAAATATTAGTTTGTAAACGACGTTCCCAGTAATTGATCCAATAGTTGAAGTTATTTGATAATCTAATCTGTATCATTCCTGACATTGCATATCGTTTCAAGTAAGGCTCCGCTTGTTTGACTTGAACGTATATGCTTTCAACGTTTCTAGTCATTCATTAACATGGTTATTTCAACGATTCTAGTCTATTGAGATGTAAATTGTAACGTTTAAGTATAGAGCTTTTCTTAATTTTACCTTACCTTATTATTTGTTATATGGATGATTTGAATATTATGGATATTTGGAAAAAGTACTTTTGGAGTTGCGTGTGCTTACCATGACTATAGCTATTTTTAATATTGTTATTAGACATATTTTATTTTTAAAGATACCCCAATTTTTCAATACAAAACTATTTTATTTTATGCCAAATTATACAACTCCAAAAATATTTTTTCCTGACGAAAGAAAAAAAAAATGAAAACGATGTCAAAGACGAACAAAAAAAATATAACGATAAGAGTACTCGAGGCTTACAAAGCCTTATATTGTATAGCGTGTAAGAAACACAGCTTGGTTTGCCAAAAGATTAAGAATAGTGCGTTATTAGGATAGATTAAAAAATAGGTAAGACAGTTAAAGTAAATAAGTTCAGTTTGTAAATTTGTGCATATTTCGAAAATAAGTAAATGTAAATGTGTAGATAATGGATGCAGCTTCGCCATATTTGTGTACATACATATATAATAGGAATTAGATTTACTTAACTATAACCAACAAGGCACCGAATTCTTTGACGAAACGAAAAATTAAGATATCAAAAGAATTTATATATATATTCAATGCCACCATAATGGAGAAAAAGAACTTTAATATAATGAACATGAGATTTTGACATTTTTTTCAAGTTGAGCATCATTCTCTAAGTTCTGTCAGAATGGGGCTCAATTTGCAAATTGTTAAAATATTGAAAATCGATCGAAATAAGTATAAAATTATAAAATATATTGGTAAATATTATACTCGTCCGGCTTCCTGAAGTGAATAATATTAATGATTTGACAATACGATAAACATATATTTTTGGTACGAAAAAAAGTTATTAAGAGGGTGTCAAAGTCGTCGGGGCTGCTACCACTAAACTGCTTCACCGAGCAGACTCTGAATAATTATTATAGTTATAACTTATTATTCAGGATCCGATCGGTAAAACAGTTTAGCGACTTTGACAGCCCCTTAATAGATGTAAATAGATTTCATTGAGAAAAGAAAAGGCTTAATTTTGCGTTTCCTCAAAGAAAGCCAGAAATGGCGAACAAACGATCTCATAAACGATCTCATAAAACGACTGGCTCGCAAGATCTCGAATAAATAATCGAGCTTGTCGTTTTTAATTGTATAAGTTTAAGTAACAAGCCTATACGTTACACGGCTTTCCGAATCTCTTCACATAGCGTTGTCGATAGCCTCATACAGCTAAGAATCACAAAGATAGTTAAGACACGCTTACCGCACTTGCCCTTGTACCGCGAAATATGTTCTAGCCGCAAGGAGGGCAGCGCCCTTACGTAAGATAAAAAATTTTAATGCATTTAGACAATTCTAAAATTACACGTGAAAGCCAATAAAGTATAGTCTTATTAGTAGACATAGATAAGCACCTCCTTTTATTGACTCGAAACATGCAATTCATAAAAGCAACTAAGTCTAGTCATTGTAACAAATAATAGAAATATTTAACGTCTCTAGTCATTTTGAGAGATATAGCTAAAACCAAAGTAAATGTGCATGTTGAGAATTATACAATTTAATATAGCTATGTGGTATAGGTGAGTCAGTATGTATAGCGTACGAGTACGAGTGCTGCCTTCTAAATTTGAATATGTGTAACCGCTTCCACGTAACAATAGAAATAGGTGTATATACATATGTCTTTCAGTGAAATTAAGCTGAAAAAATTTCACTGGAAAATATGTGTATATGCACATATTTGTCTATTACGTGGACATATTCAAATTTAGAGTGATGAGCTTGGTTAAACATCTTGCGATAATTCGCACCCAGGCTTTTTGGAAATTTCTCCTACATAAGGCACTTTGGCTCACGCTTACTTATACTGTATGGATAAATTTTATTAAACGATTCTCTTCGTGTCCATAAAAACCTGCGGGCATAACTAATCAATGAACGCGTCTAGCCATAAATGTTTGATTTACCGATATCTAGTCATTGTGCATATTGAATTAGTATTAACTATTATTGTATAAGAGTCCCCTATACCAAAGAAAGAAAAGTCGAACTTGAAAGGCCGAAGCATTATCTATAAGGATTTAGCGCTATAAATATTAGATAAGTATAATTATTACTAAGTTAAAAAATTTTCCGTTTTATTAAATTTTGAGTTCTGCATTATTTGTCTAGTTCCAATTATACGGAATCAAAGAGTATGACTCTAGTCGAAAAGACGCAACTCTTAAAAATCACGATAAATTATGTCTCGAGTTGCGTTATAATAATTTATACCAAACTTCTTTTGCAGTTAATAGAATAATCCGCTGCTTCATAAGTACAGAATTTCTATTAAATTAAAACTTGTATACGGATTAAAGAACGTCTGTCAAAGTTTCCTCGCGCTTCTGTCGCATCGAAAATAGAGGAATCGAGGCGATTGTTTTGTTCTTACACTTAACATCTCAAGGGACATTAATTATTTTGAAATTACAAATAATGGCTATAATAGTCGTTACTTATATTATATCATAAATGCATACAATATTTTTCTTAATAAACTGTATTACTACAGATTTCTGTTAATTCGCTAACTCCAGCAATAATAAACCATTTTTGAATCTTTTCATATCTCAAATATTCATATTTATTTTTTTATTTATTGGAACCAAAATACATTTATATTAAGATAAAGCTTAGAGAGGTGATTCGATTATCTACCTCTTTTGGATTTACCTTAGTATAAATTTATTTTGGTTCAAATAAAAAAAAGATAAATACAAGCAAATGTTCTTTTTCGTTCATTTATTCAAGTAAATATGTTCATAATTAATTACAAAAACATTGATAAAAACAACATGTAATCAACTAAAACATAATCTAAAATCGCAGCTCGTGTTTGTAATTTTGAAACGATCGCAAGGTTTACTGCACGATCGCCTCGATAATATCAAACGAACAGAAGAAAGAAAGGAAATGCGAAATCTTAGTGTTTAAAAGTTAATATTTAACATCCGCAATATAAAGACATTGTAAAGCCAAATAGAATTTCGGGCGAATCTGCAATTACATCGCGCCACCGAATTAGCCCGCGCAAAGTGGGGCGTAATCTTTAAGAGCGAGAGAGTAAGAGTTAGTAAGATAGAGAGAATAACAGCTGTAAGTACCTTGCGATACAAATCCCTATAAGTGCATAGCTAAAGCTTATACCCTGCTGGGTTTACAATGATTGAGAGAGAGAGAGAGATAGACCATTTAGACAATTTAATTGACACCGAATAATTGAAAATCACAGCGTCTTGACAGCATGATGTGGTCCCGGAAACCATATCCATCATCGCTTTTGAGATCGCACTAAATATATATTGACTATGATAGAAGCAGAAAAAACTTTTAGAATTAGAAATTGGAAGATTGAAAGAAGGCACTGTTTCATATTCTCGGCAGTTAAAATTTTTTTTCATTTTTGGAAAAATCTAACATTTTTGTGAGAGTATGAGAGGGAGAGAGCGGAAAAATGAGAAAAAAAAGCCGCGCTCGAAAGTGTAATTTTTCTGATTGTATAGCCTCGGTCACGGAGTCTCGAGTTTCTCGATCTAAGGCAGCGTTAAGGGTCCCGCACACACACGCACACACACACAGAGAAAGACACGTAGACACATTGACACACGCATGCATGTATAGGTGTATATTTTTTAAGGTAGCTTTAGAAAAGCGTCGGTCCGTATAAGCGGCACTCGACGACTATGTGCCATTGAGCCCGCAATTTATATTCGACGAGCTGCTCGCATTATGCACGCGAGCTGCAAGCGCGGCCGAGCGGCTAATTCTAGACATTCACTCTCGTGCAGTGGCAATCATATTTTTCGAGGTGAAAAAAAGTGTGTTGAGGAAAGCTTATATGGCCATCATATTGCGTTTGATTAGATCGCTCAATTTTCGCTCACCCACGTTGAGAGGGAGGAAAATTAATTTACCTGGTTTCATTGTGTCCCTTCTTCTTTGACCCCGACGTTCTAAGATGGCAAATTAAATGTAAGTCAGTATTAGGACATTGCGCAAAATAAGTATAAGGAATCTATTAGGATAAGCGGCGTTTGGAGTAACTATATATTGTAAATAAAAGCGATGTTTATTGTAAGCAGCGATGCGGGCTGATCCTTATTCTGTAAAAAATGTATATTACGATATTGCGTTAGCGATTAAGTCGAAGCATACACGAATAATGAAGAAACTATAGTTTGTAAGACTCGATTTAATTGTTAGACATCTAAGAATCCACTCGTTGTTACTATGTAAACTTATTGCTTTCTTATCGATCGACTGCTCTTATCAACTGTATAAGTGTGTATAAAACGATTATTTCTTAAATACACGATTATATCAATATTAATCAATGATTTTTGTCTGTTGTCACCCTTACATCTTCTTAACAATCCTTGCAAAATATCCTTACTTTTATCATCTCCCAAATTATAAATTATATCTTTATTTCGATAAACTTTTATGTTATTATTACTTATTATTATGGTTTTCAATATACATTTAAATATCCAATGATTTTAGTACATTCCTTTAATTTACATAGTACACTTACTTGACATTTTATTGCAAAACTAATATGAAATAGATAATAAAGATCTATTAAATTTCTGTCATACAGAAATGTAGAAAATATCCAATAGAAAAAAACACTAATAAATAAAAAACGTACCATTGAAGCAATCTATAAATTATATTAAAAAGTTCTAATTAACATTTTGATTATCTGCCAAATTGTAGCTAAAGCTTAGAGTTCTTGTTTTTTTTCTAATAAAGTATTTATTTTTTACAAATGATAATATATATATATGATTAATTATTTTTTATATAATAATTATTTAAGTTTCTAAAGAAATTTATTTTTTATTCTATTATTGTCTTATATATAAATTTAAAAAAAAATCAACGTAGCGTATTACACAATTTCTTTTCAAATACATGGATATAAAGTCGATCATTCCGAAAAAAACGATAGCATTGTAAAGCATCTTACAATATAATACCCTTACATAAGAGCAAGACAGAGCGCGTAAAGGGCGAGGAAAGAATAATAGAAAAAAAAAGTCAAGAAAGGAAGAAACGAAAGATCGCCAGAGTCTAATCGGTCGCAACAATAATTCGCGAATCCCAAGTAAAAAGAGCTGGCGAGGAAGCGAGCGAAAAAAGAAGGTCGTGCATTGTCCGCGCGCCGAAGGTGCATCGCTGGCCTCCATCACGATATTAGTCCAATGTGTGCCGGGTCCTCGTCATAATGCCTCCCTCCCTCCGTTTAGTCTCATAGAATCCATAGAGAAGCCGTGGAGGGATTGCCGGCCCTGTAATCTTCGCGGAACCTTTGTGCCCCCGGGATAAAGAGATCTGTCGCACCCTTCGCCTCTTCCGCCTCCTCCACCTACGCGCGAGGAAGAAAAAGAGAGCGAAGGCTTTAAATCCCGCGCGATGTGGATTTTGCTTGCGCCAAAGATTTTTCCCATAGCGCTCGGGAGACCGAGGCAGACTCCACTGGGACTTTGATGTTATCCGAGCGCGATATCGGGAGATTTTTTCGAAAATCTTTAAATTATTATTCGGATTTTGCGCGTCGAGCTGCTTCTCCGCGAGCTAATCTCTCTCTCGCTCTCTTCTGCTGTATATATTTCGCATTATGGCTGAATTTGGAGTGTTGCTGACGTGGTGTAGGAGGAAAGGAGAGATTTCAAGGTTTCGTAATCGTTTGTAAATTACCGAACGCTATATTGTTGTTTCATTTGTTCTTAATGCGGATTCGATGCATCGGAACAAAACATGTAATAATGGAAATACTAGGCATTTGGATAATGAACAGTATATCCTAAGAATATATTTTTATCGGTCTTACAGTCTTTTTACATTATTATAGCTTTTCTACTTTGAACAGTATATCGCACGATTAATAAGCAGTTCATGAGTTCAGTGCAGATTTTTTTTAAGTATGATGTATTTATACAATTTATAACTTTTTTTTGCAAACGATCTCGCAGTTCAACTTTATAGAAGATATCAAATATATTTTAAAATGTCATTTAATAAAAAACTTTTATTTACAACTTTAACAATACCATTTATGTTCCGCTTTTGTGCAGAGGGAATAGATTGGCGTAAAAGTAATTTGCTGTAACCTTATCCATTTATGCGATAAAAATCTAATTTGAAAAAACACGAAATTCGATTGCAATCTTTCACACGAGCCATTCTGCACTCTCGCAAAGATTTCATTAACTCTAGATCCACAGGACAAGAAATCCAGCGTAGACCGTGGAAAAATATTAAGAAGCAAAGCGAGTATATATTCCTTGTCCCATGCTCGAACTACCTATATAATACTTGGGTACAGTGCAGTAGCGCAAAAGCCGTATCAAATAGTGCAGGTCCGCCACTATACAGGCGCACACTAGAGAGTAGATCCGACAAAGGCTGCCGCGCCGGGAATCCACTTAGTCCGCCCCCGTCGGAGGACTTTAGCTCCGACTGACTCCTACGGGAATATCCCGGCATATATGCCATCGCGCGCACACGCAGACACACACACACACACACACACACGCGCGCGCGCACACGTGTGTAGTTTCGAGGGCGCTATGTCGCGGCGGAGTGGAAGCAATTTTTCAATTTTCTCACTCGCGCAACTTTGTCATCTTCGCTTTGCTATTCGACCGGGGAAAATGGAATTTTGCGCCTATATAGCAGCAGCGGCAGCGACAAGTGCCAAGAGGCGCGATATACTCGCTCTTAGCAGCGAATTTCGGAGCGCTCCCGACCTGACCGCTTCTTCTTCTTCTTCCTCTTCGTCTTCTTCTTATTCCTCTGCGGGCTTACTCGCTTTTTTCCACTTTTCCTTTGTGTTACACGTGGGCTATTGTAGAAGTGTAGAGAGAGAGAGAGACGCCGCGCAGAGTAAAGGCTTTCGATCTTGAGGTATATTAGAATTTTAAAAGGGAAATTTTCATATATTTCTGCATTCAAGTATATGGTGGAATGAAAATGCACTATAATCTAAAAAACAAAAGGTTTTGCTAAAACGTCGTGTGCACTATTTATATTACTATAGTATATTTCATTATACTAAGATAAAAAAAAAAAGAAACTTATAATAGATATATATCTGATTAGTTCCAAGTATTTAAAAGTTATCACTGATGGCATAAGAAATTGATACGTTCGGTGTAATATTAATTCTGAAAACTAATACACGTATACTATATTAGTCAGAACAATAGCAAGCCACTTTTCCGTTATATACCTATA
Source organism: Megastigmus dorsalis (assembly GCA_900490025.1). NCBI lineage: Eukaryota > Metazoa > Arthropoda > Insecta > Hymenoptera > Megastigmidae > Megastigmus > Megastigmus dorsalis. Next base: position 148,159 of record UELU01139357.1, on the reverse strand, counting down.
GAATATCCGTTTATCACTCGTCTATTACAAGAGGAAAAAGAGCAGAGGTAAATTTGCTTTATCCCAACAAATTGATTTGTCTAGGAAAAGTTTATTCAAGGGACAGAGGGGGTTGAAGGGTCTTCGAAAGGGGGGAGAATCGAGGCTCGCGGCGTTCCTCGTGCAGAGCGAAGACGCGGCTCCCGAGGTCCCGGAGTGTGGATAATAGGGGAGAGAAGGCAATACAAGGAGCCGGCGCGCGCGTCAACGTCGTAATTGTTTCGAGCGGCTCGTCCCCTTGTATTGCGCGAGCCGCTTCGCTCGAGCATTCTTCTTACGAGCGTGTAAGAAGCGGCGGTGGTCGCCTTTATTTGTTCCCGCTACATTAGACGCCGAGCACCCGATGAAATGACGATACGCCTTTTTTCCTTCTACGCGCGGAACTGATTTATTCGAAAATTTATAGCTTGCTAATTGAGTGCAGATTAATTTTTATTTTCATAAACTTTTTTTTTTATTTTTGTATAATAACTTTAATATTTCAAGTACGAGAATCAAAAATAAAATAGACAGTGAAAAAACACAATTTTTATTGAAGGATTATATTAAATGAATATACTATCATACGCAATTTATTCAATTCTAAAGCAGACGTTTCAGTTAGAGTCATTGTTATTCCATACAACATCGAGGTTTTTCGCGCAATCCAACTGGAAAAAGAGGAAATAAAAAAGAGTCACTTGGACGGTATTCGAAGCGTAAAATAATCTCGGCGAGGCGCGAATTCTCGAGATGTCCAGAGAGGCCTCCCCCGATCACACTTTAGCGAGTACAGTATATAGGTATATAGGTAGACCGAAGCAATCAGGGAAGCGAGTCGCGAGAGCGAGTCGCGAGAGCGAGAGGAAAAATCTCACTGGAAATTCGAGAGATGGACAAACAGTCCGGCGCAACTTTTATCGCAGGGCAAACAATCGCGAATCCATCGGCTTTGGCCACAATACATATATTTTCATCCGTACAAATCGTGCACTCGCGTGCTGATCCCTCCGAGCAACACACGCGCGAATATATGGTATACAATAACTGTAAAAGCTTTTACGCCCATATAGAAAATATATATAGAGCAGGCGCATTCTCGGGATTTGCGGAGAGCTTTTTTTTTTATCCGCAGAGCCGTTGCGAGTCGTGCGCGTTCTTGCGAAGCTGCTTTGCCGCCGCGAAAGAGTTTAGAAGATTTTTCTCCTTCTCGCGATATATACCCGATTTATATATGTACAAGGAAAGCGGGAGGCTGCGAGCTTTTGAAGCTGCACACGAGATTTGACGGGACGAATGTCGCACCCACTTAGCTGTAGCTTTCTTAAACGCCGTGACACGCGCACAGGATAAGGATTTCTTCGTTTAAGAATGTCACATTTTTATATGTAGATATTGCGTAAAATATTATTTTATCCCAATTAGAATTCCGAAATCGGGTAAATAATGTTCGCTGAAAATGTTCGTGCACAGAGCTCTATAGTGGGTTTATTTCCAGCTTGTTTATTTTTCTTATTTTCACACCCACCGCACGCGTCTACACAATTTCATCACTCTTGATCGCTTCTCTATTATATTGCCCCTTCATTCTAACACTCGATACCGCACATAATGGGAATTCCGCGTATAGCTGTAGTTTCGAGAATACTGCACGAACGATGATGTTCTTTGGTAATAGAGAAATACCACAGCTTCAAAGAATCTTTTTCAATTTGACTGTAGCTATAGAGCAATTATAATCTACGCATCATGAGAATATTGTATTATTAGTATATTTATATGCATAGAATTAAATACGTTTGTACAGTTTAAGTGTAAATTGAAACATCTGAGAAAATTAAGAAACAAATAACAGAGAGATAGAGAATATAGAGCTCGTATTTATGAATGTCTGCCTATAATATCGTTCGTGTCCATTTCTACTTTGCTTTTAACACTGATGATTGTTTATTATTTATACGTTTGTCAGAATGTATTACGAAGTCGTACTTTTAATACGAAATCTTTAAGTTGCACAATAAGTACTCTGTTACCAAGCGGCATCCCTACAATATTCTGGATTATTGAATCTCTATGTATATAAACTGCAATGGTGACTCTATCTATGATCTTGTATACATATATCGTACGTAATGAAACATCGTAATACGATCTCACGAGACACAAACGTCACAAAGAAACCACCAAAGTAATATAAGCATCGTTCGGGCAACCAGATTGCACATGTGCAAAAAGCACCCAACTAAATAGCCAATTTGCAACAGCCAACATCTCCCCGGGCTATATAGGCATATAATATGGACAGACATTTCAATAAGCCTGATCCGGCGCAATAGCATATAATAGGCCTCGTGTCGTCCTCTCTGAAAACCCAATATATCCCAATATACCCATTAAGCCTGTACACTAACTAACGGACTAACGAAATCCCGCATACGATACATGCGGAGCGAGAGCGAGAGATATTGGCGACAGTACGAAGCTTCTCCTCGCGGTCGCACAGTGAAAAACCCTGCACTATGGGAAGTACTTACAGAGGCATATAGAGCCGATGCGGCGCGCGTAATTACTCTTACATAGCTGATGCCGGTACATCTTGGATTTGCGAGCCATTCACAGCTGCGCCGAGGGAGGAAGATCAGCCGCGGCAAATCACCTCGTACCGCGCGTACTTATATATCTAATTCCTTTGACGTTCTTTTTCGCCTCTCGCCTCCCTCGAGTTTCGCTCAAGAAGCAAAGAGAGAGAGAGAGAGAGAGAGAGAGAGAGAGAGAGAGAGAGAGAGAGAGAGCAAATGAGGCTGTAATCCGCGGCGGCGCAGCATTCACGGCGCTTATGAATGAGCCTCTCCAAGTGCAGCGCCGCCGTGGGGAATATGCGGAGCGGAACGATTTTTGGACGCTACCGCAAGCTCTTAATTATTTCTTATAAAGGAGATTTCGTACGTACGCCCCCGCATACACTTCCACGTATTTTCACGGGAGCTTATCGGCGGGATTCGAACTGTGATTTGCACCGATGGGAGCGTCATTTGTGCTGCAGTCTTAATCTTTCATTTGCGGATCTATCCTTGGGAATAACTGTATATTACTGTCGCTATTATCGGCGCAATATTTCTAATATGGTATATACTTAAAACGGTCAGGGAACGATGTTCATTGTCTAAAACACTCGAAAGCCCGGCAACCAATTAAACGCGAATTTTTTAATAACAGCTACAGCTCGAGTTGAAGAAAATACGAATCGTACGATAAACGTACATCGAGGCTGCAGATGCAAAACCGCGTGCACGTATACGAAGAAAAAGAGGTTACCTATATCAGATATATATTTTCACGGAAAAATGGCCAGCTCAAAAGCAGTCTCTGGCATCGGGCAAGTCCTCGCAAGTATTCTATATAAACTCGGTACGGGCGCCAGGGGCAAACATTTGCTTTGATCATGCGGGGAAGAGCTTCTCTTTCTCTCTCTCTCTCTCTCTCGGGTCGCTCGAGCAGCCACATTTCACTCGCATCTCTTAGTCCTCGGAAAAAGGACATCGGGCGCGTCCAGCGGCGCGCGTCTCTTTCTTCTTTTTATTTCTTTGCCGCTGGTCAGTCTTCTCCGAGGGACATAAAATATCGCTTTGCCAGAGACGGTTTACTGATCGTGCGTGCATATATAGATTCAAGCGATACAGGTATAACTTCTATCTCTGTATGAAAACGTTTATATTCATTGTTTTTTTTTTTTAATTATTGCGGTTTCAGCCGCTGCGCGTATATTCATGATTTAGCGGGTTAAATCAAATTGATTTTCATAGATACGCGCAGCAGATAATTCAAACATGGACGTGTGTGCTACTCTCTAGTGGGCTGCGTTTGACGCAAATAATAAAAGAATCCCTCGCTCGCTCCGATAAAGCAGCTACTCCTGCATATATACACACACGTCACACGTACGTAACGGCACATATAACCAACAAGACTGTTCAAAGCACGGGGCCAAAGACAGAAGCATCTCGCGAGTTGGAGAGAGAGAGAGAGAGAGAGAGAGAGAGAGAGAGAGAGAGGAAGGCGCCACTGCCGCCGAGTAGGTATACGTATAGGCACCGCCAGACATCGGCCATCCTTCAACAAAGGAAACCACAAAGCGAGAGAGAGAGAGAGAGAGAGGCAGCACTGAGCGACAGCAGCAGCAACAGCAGCAGCGAAGGAAACCTCTAATGATGCGGTCGCGGACAAGGGCCAGTATAGACGCTCCTCGCTTGGGCGCTACCGGGGCCATCATCGGCATACCTGCCTTAATTATACCATCACGCCTTGGCACACACCTCTGATATTTTCATTAGCTTCCTCCTATTCTCTTGGTATACGTCGCTGCAGGCATGTAAGGAAGGCGAACTTCAGCTGAATTCGCGGGAGGTATACCATTTTTAAGCCTGCGTATAGAGATGGGCAACTTCGAGCTGTTTTTCTATCGGTCTCTTATTGAAATGTTTGTCAGGCATGATATTACTTTTTTACGCTTAGATCGACCTGCACGGCGCACATGCTGCTTTGTCTTGCCCTTTACATAATGACCGCGCGCACGCATAGCGAGCCAAAAGGGGGAAGAGAGACCAAACGGAGGAATAGAGTATATATATTCAAATAGCACGCGTCTCGCGCGTTTCCGTCCATATGCGCTGCGGCGCTAGCATTTGCAAAGAGAACCGCAATGTGAAAAAGGAAATGCAGACGGACTCCGGAGAGGGACGAGCTATGGACGAAAATTTGTTTTCCATCTATAGTCGGATATACACAATTATTATACTTGGTAGTGGGATTACAAATGGTAATGAAGAAAAACAATCGGGCTGCATGGCATGGTTAACGATTTCATTACATTGTAGTTTTTTTTCTTTTTTTTATTCTTTTGTTTTATGCTAAATACAAGGCGAAAATGTACAATGTATTTAGTTGGCTTACACGACAAGTGACGGCAGATGAGGAACAAAACAAAAGCTCCTGAACACAATAACAAAGAATAAGAGAATGGGTGAGGGAGAGGAATTTGTGGCGAAGGTGTCGCGTCGTCACGTCCTCGGCGACGTAGGGATTTCCGAGTCGCTGAGGGAGACGAGGGACGGCGTCGATATTCCCGCGATGGGCTCGTCCTCGCTCGAGCAGCGAGAATTTAGCAGGTAATTAGAGTGACTGGGGAAGCTTTGATCCGGCAGCGGTGTATGTGTCTGGAAAAATGTCACTATCGATTAGGCGATCTCCTGTGCTCCCAATTGAAATTTATCACCTCTGCGCTTATTAACGATGCTTACCTTGTACAAGATTAAGAAAGTAAAAAGAAGAAAATTGATATTTTCTAGTTTCGGTATACGGTACGTCAGTAACGAAAGCAATAAAGTTTTCCGAAACTCGACAAAGCACTCGAGTGTAAGTCATGAATATACCGATGATTAAAAATTCACGAGCAAAGACGTCCCAATTATAATGACACACGAATATATCTTATTGCTGGAAGTGGCCTGACAAATCTTAGAACATTGCCTCGATAAAGTGCATATTTAAATGTTCTGCTTGAATTAATGATTGCATTATTCTAAGAAGGTTATAATAATCCCGCAGCGATTTTACTTTATAGTTTTGACTTTCTCGCCTAATGGAAGTTTAATTCGACTAAATAACGTTTGTAAAAGCTTTACTCGTGTAATTATAAATAATGTCTTTTTAATGTCTTTAGTTTTAAACAAATTACCTCCATTTTCAAGTAGTGCATTTATTGCTTCGGAGTAATTCTTTAAACCAATTGTTGATGAATTTTATCGACTCGTACGACTCGTAGCAGAGAGCTAGCGCACAATATGGCATATAAATCAGTTTTGCAGCGCGTGGTACGGAAAGAAAAGCTGTACCTTGTGCTTCTCCCGGTGCTTCCTCCTGGACCTCGATCGATCCCTAGCCCGCCTCTCGCACAGTATCAGCTCCTCGGTGAACTTCCTCACGGCGCTCTCGACCCTCTGGCAGAGTACGTCGTCGTTGCAGCTGCCGCCCGACGACTCGGTCTCCTCTACTCGGCTTTTCTCGCCGGCGGCCGAGTGACTGCTGCTCTCCTCCGACGACCGCCACGAGTCCGTCTGACGTGGGTAATCCGCCAGTACGCCCGAGTCGACCGAGCGACTCGACTTGGATGTCGCCGAGGTCGCCGCCCGTTTCTCCTCGAGCCCTGTGTGCAGTGCGTCCATCCAATGGGATTGGCTTTTGATTGACTAAACGCGCACCGCTCGCGATGGACTTTGGTCTTTTCGAAATTTCGCAATCGCAACGAAAGAATCTTATATGTACGATGTAACGGGATTTACTCGAACCCTAATGTTTGCAAGGTCTGCGTGTATCTTTCATTAAAAGAATATACATATATATATACATCTTACTTATAGGCACGGAGAGAAATTTTCTAGTAAAAATTAGAGAATAGTGCTTTCCGGTCGAATCGAATGAATATACCTGGGGTGCTAAATCGCTTAAAAACTATCGGGATTTTTATTGGCCTAAAGTAAGTCTTCCCAACGCACTCTCGAGATCGGAAGAGTCGGCCCAGCTCCTGAGCACCTCCTCCAAGCGGCGATTCCTGCACCTGAGACTGCGGACTGCCTGGCAGTGCCTCGGGAACTCGGTGCACCGGCCCTGCTCCCTGAAATTGTCCCTGGAGCCCTTCTTGTAGGAGCCCCGGCTGTGGTTCCGACTCTGGCAGCAACAGCTGCACCAGCTGAGGTTCAGCGAGGAGTCGCAGGCCGTCACGTAGGAGGTTTTGCTCTTGCAAGGCGAGACCTGGGACGACCGAGGCTCGCAACCCTCGGTGCAGGCTCTGAGCGAGTACCAGCTCTCGGTGCGGCTCGGCAGGTTCAGGGGGATCGCCTCGGCCAGGTCCTCGTCCATCCTCTTCTTCACGCTCGTCAGGATCTCGGACTCGCGCTCGGTCTCGATTTGACGCCTCTCCGACCGAATGATCTCCTTCACCTCGGTGATGTAGTCCTCGAGGAGGATCTTCTTGACCGCGCGGATGTCCTCGGTGTCCGAGGCCCGAGACTCGTGCTTTTCGCCTCCTCGGAACTTGCTCTTGCGATGGAAGGATATCAGATCGTCCTCGATCATGTTCGAGTATTTGAGCAGCTCGCTCTCGGTCTGCCTCATAGTTTCCTTCAAACGCTCGTGCTGATCGAAGTGAATGTAACGCCTCGCTAATCGGCTTCTGGGCGTCGACGTCATGGACCTCGCGCGCATCTGTGGGTAGACAAGGTTCACAAAGCGACCTATTTACAATGGAATTACGCGATAAATGACCAGTCGATGTGATAACTAACGCTGTATTGGTCTCTGGGAGAGCCAATGCCCAAACGACGCGAGGTCGGCCGATCGGCTTTCAGTCCGAAGATGGCACTGGAGGAGAAGCAGCGCAGATTAGGCGCGTCGCGGCTTTGGCCCAGTCGGCGGAACTCCGGCCTGTAGTTGGCTACGTACTCGAGCGACGGCGAGGACATGGTGTGGCTCACCTTTTCCTTCGAGGCGTTCTCGCGTCGTCGATGTCCGCGGTGTCGGTTCGTCGGCTTCTTGCTCGTCGGCTCGACGTTTATCACGAGGGAGGAGCGCGAGAAGAACTTGAGATCCGAGGAGACTTTGAGATATTCGCTGTCGCTCGGACACTGTATTCCCTTGTCGCATCGATGTCTCAAGGCTGTCATCGATGGACTCGTGCGTTGATCTCTTGCGGTCGGTAGGGATCTTGGAATTTTTTTGAACGAGTGGACTTCCAAAGTCTCGGAGACCTTGTTGCTAAAGAGGAGAAATTTCCGCATTTCGACGTAGTATTAGTAGCATAGCCTTTAAAGTAAATAAAGTATTTTGCCGGCGAGTAATGCGTCACGTTTACCTCTGATACTTTTGTTTGAGGTACTTATGCAACTTGACCATTAACCTGGTTACGCGCGCCAGGTCCTCGCGGTAGCCCTCGCGGTAGCCCTCCAAGGCTGGGGCTTGACCGAAGGAGCCATTGACGAAGATCCTCGTCTCGCGCGACGTGATTTTGATCATGCTTTTGCACAGGGAATAGGTGTTCATTCGCTGACAGTCTTGCAGGTACTTGGAAAAGAGGGACGGGTAGCAGAGCAGCGTTCGGTTGTACCTCGAATACATCACCTCCGAACGCTGCTCACCGATTGGAAGCTGAACGACGTCGCTCGAGGAGCTCAGCTCGGTCGGCTCGTTCTTCGGGGGGAACGCGTTTCGCAGACATTTGTAAGCCTGGCTCACGCTGCAAAGGTGTAAATAAGGTACAAATAGCCTAACCTCCAAAACGTTTTTCTCTCGTAAGTCTGGTAGATCGTTAATCGGTGCAGCCTGACGCTTACCCCTGTAGAAAGAGCACGTTCTCGGTGTCGTACAGGTGATTTTCGTTCGCGTAAACTTTGAGGACCAAAGCGAGAGAACTAATGATCCTTTCTTTGAGCTTACGGCTATAGGTCCCTCTGGCGTTCTTCTCGCTGGTCTTGCTTCTTTCGTGTTGGGGATTTTGGCAGTCGAGAGGGTCGCGAGCGAGAGCCAAGCGTAAATAACTCGGCTTCATGTCGCTGAGAATTTCGGCGCACTTGCGACCTGAGCTTGGAAATTCTGGGAATTTTCCGAGATTACGAGAAAAATTTGTAATTACTTATCTGGAGAGGTTAATTTGAAGCGTTTTTTCATTCTGTCATAATTTTCCAAGTGCGCGAAGTCTGACGAGCAGCCATATTTGTTTTTGTTCTCGAAATCGCGGCGCGTGTGCATATACCTATACAGGTATGCGCATGAGGCATCTATATAGCACATTTGAATAAGAACGAATGAGCGCGAACGATGCACAATTGTTACTCCATAGCTACCTATAGGTACCGAATCAACACCAAAGGACTTTCGAGGAAAAATAATTGGTCGGCTTGGCTAAAGGACGAGAGAGCCGCGCTTCTAATAACGCCATCAGCCAGCGAATTAAGCACACATTATTACGCGCTGGGGGCAACAGCGGCGGCAGTATTGCAGTCTGCGAATAATAGTAGGTAGCTGAGAGAGTATCGGGGCGAGGCAGCGGCGAGAGGCCAAGAGCATCCCTCGCCGCCAGTCACGCGCAACGGAATGTTTCATTACATAGCTAAGGTAGTTAACCGGGGCAATTTAATATTGCGCGTAGCAGAGGCTGCTGATGGACCTGCTCGGATAGCTCCTCTCTCTCTCTCTCTCTTTCTCTCTCTCTCTGTCTATTGGCCTCGGTGTTCGATAATGCCGCAATTTCCTCCTGCTGCTGCTCTTGACTTTTCTCTGTGGAAAACGAGCCATTTTCTCGCTAGTCAGCCGACGAAGGCCGCCAGCTAACAATTGATTTCGTGTTTTTTCTTTCCTTGAGTTCATGCGAGGGAGTCGCTCGATGTTTTTTTTTGTTTTAACGTATACAAGCCGATCTATGAAATTATTTATGATGAAAAATTTACAAATGCCAACAAAGTTTGTTTATAAGATTTATCAGCTGACGTTCAGTATTATATACCATCCGCTTTGAAATGAAGGAGGTCAAGCACAATCTGCCTAGGACAAAGTGACCAATCGAGCCCCGATCTAAATCAGGTATACCTAATGCAGCGCTTAATACAGATCGCAGAGGCAAAAGGCCAGCGAAGCCCGATACGAGGCTACTCGATCGGCGCAACAATTGAATTAAAACGTCGCGGCTGCACCGCACTCGAAGCACCAAAGCTGCGCCTATTCTTACGCTTAGCGGCCTGGAGTGCACGAATCACCGGAAGCTTTTGCACCCGCGTGTGTACAGAGGATCGATATACGTACACTCTCAGTGGCCGTTTAGCGCTTAAAAAGCTTTCGGAACGATGAGGGGTGAAAGCGCGCGAGTTTCGCGTGATGGGTAAGTGCCCTCGAAATCCGAGCAGCGATTCACTCTTTGCGCGTGTGTGTGTGTGTGTGCGTGTGGTTGTGTGGGTGGGTGGGAGTAGGAGGAGGGACGCATAGGCATGCAACAAGTGCCTCGCGCTTTAGCCCGACTCGCTTGGATGAGGAGGAGGAGGAGGAGGAGGAGGAGGACTGGCGATGGCGATGAATGTGTGAGGGCAGCGGACGCGGGACGCTCGGGAACATCCGGAAATTCGAGCTTACGGCTTTAGTTTCTAATGATTTTCTTTTGGCTGCCGCGCGAGAGGAAGGGGATGGATTGCGGGAAGCTCCATTGTTTCTTGTTAGGTCGTACTGGTGCACGGTTGAAAGAAAATTCGAGTCAAGTAACGAACGAGACATTGACTTTTTTTTTGCGGTTATCTTCAAAAATTAGAGGGAACCAATTTGTCTTATTCTCCTGAATATAACTGGTATAATATCTAAGGTAATTTCAAACAAAAACAAAATATGAAAATACTCATGACTCGCGACAAAATTTTCTAATTCGCATACATATCGTTCAAAATATGAATCAAATTCGAAAAATAAACACGACTGCATGTAGGTATATCATTTAGATGTAATAAACATGTGCCGTGTACATCTTCTCCTGCACCCACATATTTTCTCTAATTTTCTTTTGTATTAATTTCTATGGTATTGGATAAAAAATTTCATTTATGTATCTACTAATGGATATTCATAAAAATGTGAAGAGAAAAAAACAACATATATACGTGCATATATATGTAAATATAATTTTTAATTCTTATTCTATCCTAATATCTACCTTAACCATGTAATATAACAGTATTGATATTTTAACTCTTGTATGTCCTTGGCATTCTATGTAAAAATAAAAGTTAATAGGTATAATATCTACAACTATATGTTTAAAAATATAATAGGATTTGTTATAATTAATAAAATATTTTCTTAAGAATTATTATCAATGGATGCCAATTGCAAAATTACAGATAAAATCTGCTATACAAAAATGCATAATTACATACATTCCGCAGTAATGAAATTCAGAAATTTTCGTATCAATCATAACATACTTATAATAACAGCAGCAGCGAGAATATTAATATTTTTGCGCACACAAAGTAGATAGGCTATCGCGCGCAAAATCTTTATGTAAATTATTACCGAACGGATAAAAAGCTCAGCGACACTGTATTACGAAATCAATACGGTATCATGAATAAAATCATTATATATTAATTTACTCGAAGCTATAAAAAGAACACATCGCTCTTTCATTTAAACTCCCAATCTTCAATTACGCAAACATAGTCTAACTGCTTCTTGGCATGGGTCGTTATTAAAAAATCATCAAATCTACAATTAAGGGAGGGAAAAAAAAGGAGCGCGAAGAAAAGAAAATTCAAGAAAAGTGAGCTGCCGCCTCCGCGACGTGTGACACGCATAGGAGTTCGTGTCGACCTTCTGAAGGATCGAAGCGCGTTTTGTTTTTTAGTGCAGCGGGGAAAGCTTGGCATAATATACGCTTGGAAAAATTCACCTTCGCAATATCGCCTCGCATTTATTTCTACGCGAACACGTGCAAATATCCGCAAGATTGCCGGAGGGGGAGTTCACTTTGATATCGCGTTGTAAGTGCGAGGGAAAATTTTGTGCTCGCGCTCGCATATATAGCCGCGGCGCGAGTCGGCAATTAAACAACGTAAATACCGAACGAGCGCCGCCGCCGCCGCCGCCGCCGCCGCCGCCGCAGCGCGTGTGAGCTTTCCATTTTCGTGCTCGAGATGTTGCGCCGAGATCTCGTATTTTTGCCTGCACTGACGCCACATACACACATATATACACACGTGCCAAAGTGTATGCACACAATGTGTAATTGAGACACGTAATAATGAGCGATATTTTCATATGTAATTGTTCATTATACTTTCGATGCTTACTTGAGAAAGCTCGAGTCGTTTCTTCCCGGTAAAAGTATCGAGAGCTTTATTTATGCATAGCTTTCTCTCGCAGTTTCACGAAACAATACTATAGGTTTTTAATTGTGTGCGACTAAATTGAGACGCATGCGGAATAATAATTTTTTTCAGCGGAATTCATTAGCATAGACATTCATCAACACGTTAGAGGCTTTTCGATATTATCTCACTGTAAATTTCTATTAAACTGTGAGGTAATGAGAAAGCATAATTTATCGCTGCTCGTACGATAAAATGAAAAATTATGTACAAACATTTTCTTTCTTACTTTGTTTTACAAGTATAACACTTTTATTTTGTGGCCGGAATTCATTATTCTTAATCTACCTGCAAGCTTAAGCGGTGAGTCTTACAAAATTTTTCCTATAAGTACCTGTCGAAAAGCAATATGCGCGTTAAAAAATCATTTACATAATTGCTACATTAAACAAACAGAATTCGGATGCAAAACCATTTTCAATGCAAACGATCAGCATTCATTCGGCTTATAGGTAACAGAAGTAAGCTTCGGTAATTGGGCCACTAGAATGCTAACGAGCCGAAATCGATTTGATTTGTAAAAGAGAAAGAAGTAAAGAGCACCGATCAGTCGGTGAAAAAAAGGACGAGAGACACACAGTAGCTCGCTTTCATCGGATTACAATCATCTACGCTTCCCCGTTCGTTTCGCCGCAGCTTAAGAACTCGTCGCGCCTCTTTTTTCCATTACCCCGCAGAGTCTATACGGAGGAGAGAGAGAGAGAGAGAGAGAAAGTGAAAAAAAACGAAGACCTAAGTACACAGGCGGTCCCTATGCTAATGGAGCTTTCCAACAATCCATTCCTATGTACATAATCGACGCGCAACGACCGATAGAGATAATACGCATAATGCATATATCGTATATAAAGTTTACGATACTGCTTGGATTTGTGCGATGACATAGGGATTCTTTTTAGATTTCGATATAATTTTTGGTAAAATATTTTCCAATCATACTCGTAGTAAGTACTTTTGACGAAATTTCATTACAGCAGCAACGCAAAGCAAAGGGCCTATATATAGCGATGGTATTACAGTACGAGTTTTTGTTATTTATAGTCCACGCAGGTATACGAGGCTGCACAGATTTAAAAAAAAACTCGAGGCGCACTTATATAACTTTGACTCGGCCCAACCATTAATAATAGATCAAACGTCTTTGATTATCCTATACGCGGTGCCGGCGGATAGTAAAGGCATAATACTACCGAGCCTTGGCTTACGTGCGCCATAGTTTACGACTATAGTCGCGCGGCAAAGCCAAGCATTTCCGGGCTAGAAAAGCACGCGCGGGATTTTCTCGCTCATTTTTGTGCGCACAGAGAGAGAGAGAAAGAGAGAGAGAGCGGTAAGAGTTGGCTCGACCCTGTGGTATTCCATCTATGCAATCGTCGCGGCACGGAGGCAGCTTTTTTCCATCCACCCTTCCCCGCATACTGGGTCACTTTCTACTCTCTTTCCCCCCTGTAACACACGCATATACGTCTATATATATATATACGATTACTTGTACTCGTGCTTTTCCCGGGAATCGTCGCGACCGCCAATCGATATGCATTACAGCGAGTACTTTATCTATAATTCCCTCGCGATTTTCTCCGCTAGTCCGAATTTGTTGTGGCTTTGGGCCGTGAATTCGTGCCAGCTGCAATGTGTCATTTATTCGATTTGTATTATTAATCCTGCAATTTGTTATTCATTGAGAAATTCCAAGATTCGTTATGGTATTATGACGATTTTTGTAATTATGTAGTCTCTAAAAGTTAATAGTGTAGTCGACATGCTTCCACGATGTAGCGAATAATTGTTAAGTAAATATAACCAAACTATCTACACCTATGGACTAAATCGGAAAAATTAAATATAACAATTTATTTTCTAGTAGAAAAGGATTTAGTACTTTACTAAGGTACTGTTTCACTTGTCTTTTATTCGTCTCTCTTTCGGTTATAAAGAATTTTTATACGCAATGTACGACTCATGATCTCGTCACCGGCCATATAACCACCCCCGAAAAATCCACCCCTCACTCGGCACCAACCCGAAGCCAAACAAAAAAAAAAGCAGAAAGAATCGCCGCGCAGCTCTTTGCATTCCCATAAATCGAGCCGATGCCGCATCACCAGCTCTCCCACGCGCACCCATACACGTATGCATCCCATCCAGCCATCGTAGCACAACGACGACGGCGACACGTGCAATGATGCGCGCTTCTCGGGTTCTCACCGCTCGCGCGCGCGCCTCGACTGCGCACCAGTCCTCCAGCAGTAGTACAGCCAAAGCGCGTTGCGACGCACATCCAACCCTCCGAGCTACTGTCCCCCTAATGGCACTTCAATACATACTTGCCTATCCTGTACACGATGGGGTGGGAGAACGCATTATGCGAGTTTTCATTCTCTCTCTCTCTCTCTCTTATACTGGCAGCTCGTTGTTTTTTTTTACGATGCGCCTCCTTCGCATTGTCGCTCGCTACAGAAGGATGCTTAAATACGGAGGAGCTCGCGCCCGGCCGTCCCCCTGTAAGCGTTGGGCGATACGTGAAAAAAAAATTCTCTTACGCTCGATTGTCCTGCCTATATGGGTACACTAACGAGGAGCGTCGTTACATAGTTGCATATGTGTGCCTGTGTGGTGCAGTTTACTCGTGCGCAGGGATATATTATAGCGGGAGTTTCGGGGTGCTCTTTTGGCCCACGTCTTTTTCTTTCGCCTCATGGGAAAACAGTTGGCCCTGGGCCGAGCGAAATCCTTGAGCTCCGTTAATTGAGAAGGACTGAAAGAGGATAGCTTTGCTTGTAATCGCATTGATTGTTTTTTTTTTATTACTCTTTGGGCTTCTGCTATCTGCATACGCATGAAAAGAGTTGCCGCTATTCAATTTAGCGGGGAAAATTTTTCGTCAGCTGTGTACAAAAGACTTTTTTGTCAGTGAATTAATTACATTTTGTTCTCGCATGTAAATAATGTGAATTGCTGCTAATACCCAGCTATAAAAGCTCGAGTATCCGTAAGATTTAGATGATCTTTTTTTCTAAATTTATTCAACGTACTATGTGTGTATTTTTCAAAGGCATCGCTCAATATTGAATCAATGTAAATACTGCCAAAAAGGCTGGAATGAAAATACTTCTCACTACCTTATACCATAGTAATGCAGACTTAAGAACGGGAATCAAAGTTGGCTCGCGAGCTGTAGGTGGTGCGGAAAAGTGCACATAGTCCATTATCGAGGCATATCGAGGCATATAGCTAGCTGTCCTTATCGTCCCTCGGCAAGTGTAAAGCGCGAATAATATAGTCCACCCATAGGTCTCACGTGAACAGCCACAACGGCGCGGATCGCGTCAAACTCTGCACTCTCTCTCTCTCTCTCTCTCTCTCTCTCTCTCTCTCGTGCACGACGCGGCATAATGCCAAACAATTACACCGTAATAATTCGTTATTATTACCGAACGGCGCACGCGTGAAGCAGCGCTTGCAGCCAATCCTCTCATACACACACACAGGTGTACGTAAGTGTAAGTGTTATGTAGGACATACCGATTAAACGGATAAATTGCCTGCGGGGTAATTGATACCTTCGCTCTCTCTCTCTCTCTCTCTCTGGCACTTTCTCTCGCGTATGTGCTATCTGGAACTGGCGACGGTATAGATCCGGCAACAGCGGCCCGTCCGCGCGGCTGTGGCTCGAGAGCCCCGCTAGACGCTTATCCTAATGTCCCTCGTATTTCTCGCGATAATGAAGCCCCGCCACGCAGCTTTGTACAAGCGTACTGCACCCCTACTGCAAATGAGCCTTTTTATATATATATATATATGTGTGGTATGCCATGGAAAAATCCCGATTTTGCATCGTCGTGCAGGGATTTTTCCGCGACATTCGGACACGCGGAAAGACTTTAAATTTCACCACGATTGTATATTCCGATAACTTTTGACGCCCAGAGGATGAATGGGGTCGAATCGGTTGCTTGCAGAGGCTATGGGTCTTATTGATATCGGGGGATAATGCATAGCTTGCCATCGTGGGAGGATCGTTTTTCCGAGGCTGTAACGAGATTCGAGTCTCGCAGGGAAAATTAGGAGTAAGCTTGGGTAAGCGAGCGATTTGCGGGACATTCGTTTGCACCCAGGAGATTTCGACGCGCTACTACAGTCCTGCGGTGATGGATGATTCGATGTAAGTGTCGATATCGCTTCACTATTAGCTGGATTAATTATGACGATGTGAAATTATCTATATAACCATATGTCGAATGAATATTAAATCTCTTAACTACTATTCGTCGATAAATACTTCTAGAGAGACTCAGTGAAAATGTGTAATATTTTAGAAAACTTTATTGAGATAGAATCTATTTTGGCATATTACGTTATATTACTATTTTTTATTAAAAGATTAAAGCAGATAAATTTCAGACCTATAAAAATACGTGTAAAAACGAACATTTCGTAAATAACTATAGATGATAAAAAATATATAAGAAATTAGTTTTTCACATTAATTTATACAGGCATAGGGTACCGAAATGGATAACGCGTCATTAATGATCGAGCGAAGACCGCTTGACAAAAAGGCAATCGAGAGCTTGCTTATCGAGTCGTGAAACGGGCACAGCGGCTGCACAAATTCAAAATTGAAAAGCGAACGCGACAACTCCTTGATCACACGCGACCTTCTATACCCATATATATAGGTATATTAATCAGACAGCTGCGAGAATCGAATAATCGCAATCTTCAGAGGCTCAACATGCACATTCACACATTATTAATCTTGGCGAATCCTCGGCAAAGGTTGGACTGCGAAGCGTCGAGCGATCATCGCCATCATCATCATCATCATCATCATCGAGGCACGCGTGCGGCATGTAAACCAATTTGCACGGGGCGTCGAAGCCCCGTGAAGAGAAAGAGGCCTAGGACGCGATTCTCTTTTCTCTCGATATATTTCCCATAGGAATTGGGGTGGGACGGCTCTCCCACAGGAACGCGGGACGCACGAGCTGCATGGCACACTGCGTACACGATGATAGAGAAGCACCGCCGATGCCGACTCCTCGTACCGTAGACCCACCCGTGGCCCTATATATATATACTGCACGCCGAGCAGTCTTCAAAACAAAAGGGATTCTCGTAATTGAAAATGCTGCTGGTGCGTTGCGCTTGCGCCTCTCTCTTTCGCTCTGTCTGTCTCTCTCTCCCTCTC
The DNA here is from genome assembly GCA_900490025.1 of Megastigmus dorsalis. Classification (NCBI taxonomy): domain Eukaryota; kingdom Metazoa; phylum Arthropoda; class Insecta; order Hymenoptera; family Megastigmidae; genus Megastigmus; species Megastigmus dorsalis. The sequence goes on along the minus strand of UELU01139357.1, from coordinate 130,990 downwards.
TCTCTCTGTTCACGGATGCGTGATGTTTGGATAACGGTAGGTGGCCGATCCCGATGTATCGGCTTTCTTTATGTTATTGGTTGAAAGCGACTTTTATAGCGGCTCGGTAGGCTGTAATTATTTTTCTCAGTCGAAGCCCTTTACCGTACAAAAAAAGTAACGCCTAGTCAACATCCGGCACGATGCGTATAAACGCGCCCAGACGCGTGCCAGCCATCCATAAATCGCCATAAACAAAACCCTATTAGCGTATTACATTATCGTGTCGAGCGACCAAATGATTTGGCCCGCGTCCCCAACGTAACTCATCGAACGCGTTAATGTGCCGAGCAACCCAACCCTTGCTCTTGCGAGTCGCACACGCGCTTTCCCGGGGGTATATGTATAATGGCTGTTTAGCTTTGTTGTGCGCCCGGCAATCTGGCTATTTGCAATCCGTGGGATCCGAAGCGCGAATTGATGATCGCTCGCTGTGCGGAGATGTCACGAGCTCCTATACCCCCACGAAGCCTTCTTTATTGGTCGTTTACCCTCTTGCTTGTCAGAATAATTATTAACAATACGTCAAAGGTTTTGTTCAATTTTCTAGTTCCCGGGTAAAAATATTCATTCTGGCCAACTAAAATGTCTCGCTAGAGAAGTGTGCCATGCATTGTTCGCATCTGGGAAAAAGCATCTCCCATATATATCCCCGACTTATAGTCATAAAGCACCAATTATATACTTCGCTCGGATATCGAGGATTGAATAATCGGCCATATAATGGCTCTGATCATAGTGTAATCTTATTTTCTTTCGTTAAAATATTTAACGAAAGATAAAAATTAATGATTCTACTTTTAATTTTATGTTTATTGTTCACTGGCTGACACCCAATGGCTATCAGGATAAGAGTGCGTATTTCTATGCCTCCCAAGCAGTCGACACGTACCAATTTCTGGCATCTTTTTTCTCAATGACATTATGTATAAAAAAAAATTCTGGTTCACAGTTACAATATTTATAAAAAATTGTAAAGGTTCAGCTTTTATCCATTCTACGAGAAAATATACTAGAAGCACAAAAATCGGGACAGACATGAAAACGCATTGGAAAACTAGAAATGCGCCTCTTGTAATAAAACTTGGTATTATATTGGCATTATACATCTGATAAGATTGAAAATAGGTTGTACAAGACCGTATGAAATAAATGTTACGTAGCATAATAAATCGAGATAAGGCAATCGTGCAATTATAATACAAATGACATAACGCATATACTATTTAATTCATTTACTGTATATACACTCTTAGAGTGGCTATGTACAGCCACTGTTACGAGTGCTAGAATACTACAATTATATGTTTGTTATTAATTTACAAGATCATTAGTAGAGCTTACAGCAACGAATGAATCGCTTATCCAAGGAATCACGCATCGAGAAATTGAGTCCACCGAAGCCGCACAGAAGGTCCGCGCACTTAAAACATTAACAGACCAATAAGCCACGTAAACATCGCATCGATCTCACTCAAACGCTTTGGCACAACTCCCATCAAAGGACTCGTCGATTCTAAAAGGACTTCCCTCGCTCTGACTGCAGCTCAACAATCCAAAGAAAGCCCTAGATACATTTTGTCACCGTAGAAGAGCTGCCTCGAGAGCTATCATGGGAAAGTCCTTCGCCTCATCGAGTACAATATCCCGTGCACATGCGCCGCGCACACGACAGGACCGAACAAAAAGCTCGATAAGCGGATGTATAAGATGCGATTCGCAATGGCGCGCAGCCTTCGCACTCGTCCACGTATATGTGCGTGTATACCTATATAGAGAAGGAGGCCAGTGTGACTGTCCGCGGAGGCGGAAAATTCGTGGCGATTGGTCGCGTGGCCGTCGGTGGTGCACGTGGCCGCAACCGAGTACATAACGCACAATGGGGAGAGGATCTCCGATTCCTGCGATAGATTCGCCGCGCGCGATAACGCTCGGCTGATCAAAATCAATCCGCGAGTAGAGTACCGTTGTTATCTTCTGACCCCGGACCTTGTGTCTATACAGTGTACACTTTTTTCTTATTATCTGTATATACAGTGTCATGTGTTGAGCGCATCTTCGGTGAGGTCGAGGGGTTGGTTTCGTACATGGATTTCTATAGGCCTATAGGGATGGAAGGGCGGCCGCGAGGGCAGCGGTGCAGCGGCCTTTTTCAAATTGCGAACGAGGGGCTCTCTGCGGATACGCGTGATTTCATTCTTTCAACTGGGATTGCGTTCGACTGGCTGGGCCACGTTAATGAAACTAAGACCGAGTGGGTTCTCGAGTGGCAAGCTCTTTTCTTTATCAGCGGCGTTGAGGATGCTGTTTTATGGGGAATGGAATTCATGGGATGAGTACGGATAGGAAGTGAACGGTGGAAAGTGTCAGCGATAGTATGCGCGAGGAGAGATTTAGTAGGGCAGAGACATTTCAAAATTCTATTTTCAAACTGATACCATACGATTCCATTGCACGTGGATAATGACGCGTTGCTGCATTTGCCACGAGTAATGAATCATAATCTGCGACAGCTCTCCATCGATCAAAAATTTATTCACAATCTCCAATTAAATTGTCGAACGGACAAAATGGCATAACGAAAAGGGAAATAAACCAGACATTTACGATACCATCTGCATAAATTTCCATCGGTCGCAAAGCGGCGCGCTCCGAACAATGGAACAGCACTAAAAAAAAAAAAAGAACCGAAGAGAGAAAGAGAGATTTCTTTGGCAAATATTAAGGAGTCCTAACGAGTGAAACGTAATATCGTCACGTGACGATGATTGGGAAAACCATATAATACGGTTCGGTGAATGGAAGCCTCTTGGGATAAGGTCAACAGTGGTATATAAAGAGAGCGAGAGGAAACATCAAAGCGAGGCATACGGAGAGAAAGAGAGAGAGAGAGCTGCACAAGCCGTTGATGGCAATAATGACAGTGGCAAGGCGCGTGCTCTCGTTTGCGGTGCGGGGCCATAACGCGTGTATAAACGCCGGCATCAAATTTCAACAAAAAGTGATGTGCGTATATATTATATGAGCGTATGCGTAATATGTGTAGTTGTATAATGTCGAATCGAGTCGAGTCTTGCGTCTTAATTAAATCGTTGGGGCTAAGATTTGCAATGTAATTAATATGGTTGTAGAGTGTGTGCGAGAGAGAGAGAGAGTTTGGGGAGGTTCTCTGAAGCTTATGCATATGGTGCAGCGTCGGCAGGATGACAAAGATAAAGAATAATGTTGCTTGGGGTGTACGGCAAATGCTGCTTGAATTGAAAATTTCAGGAGAATGCATAACTTGATTATTAATTCAATTCGATGTAAGAGAAGGTATTAAATTTCTGCCAAGAAATATTTTCCGTACAATAGTCTAATGTTTAACTAACATCAGATATAAAACTAAATTCATGCACGTAGAGCGACCATGCGAAAAAGTTACTGTCGAAACATTTAATAATCGATAATAGTAATTAATTTCTAACGAAGATCAGTACTAAAGTGTGGTGCTAGAAATATACAAATAATTACTATATAATCTATTTGTCATGATTTATTTATTATTATTTATTTATCAAATTCACATGTCTATATAGAAATTATTCACTTATTTTTACATTATTCCACAATCATATATTTAAAACTTCACTAATTTAAATTTTAATAATTTTAAAAATTTTCCATAGTTTGAATTTGAATTTTCATCAATTATTAATGTAAAAGTAATTATTTTTTTTATTTTTCTAATGTTAATATTCACTTTTTCAGCGTGGAGGAATTATGAAATTTTCAATTATTATGAATATTTAATTTCAAAGAATGGTTTATATATATTTTAGAGCGTACGTATATATATATCTCGAACCTGAGACTTTTATTGATAGTCTTTAAATCTTCTGGGAGCGTAACAATCAGGTCAATGTTTTCCCAATTTTTCACGACAATTCTCGCATCTCATCCCCATGAAATATATACGTTGCATATACATAGAATGTGTATAAAATTAAAGTAGAAACCGATACACCACCCGCCGAATCATCCCGAACAAAAACCGTACGCCCGTCTATCTCCCCCTCGTGCATCAGTATCAGCATCAGCAGCAGCAGCAGCAGCAAAGATGGACAAAGACGCGCGTCGTGCACAAAAACGCGAGTACACACATAGCAACGGGGCGAAAGTATCGCGTTACGGTAGCGCATCATCGTCAGTAGAAGCAGCGGCGGCGGCGTCGGCATCAACCGAAATCCCGGCACGCTCCCCCTTTTTTTCGCCCCCAACGAGAGAGAGAGACAACACAGGCGTGCGCTCGCAGACTCCTTTTTCTCTCCTCTCCAAAGCGAGCAAACACAGAGTGAGAGAGAGAGAGAGAGAGAGTGAGAGAAAGAGAGAAAAGAGGAACCAACGTCCACCTATTAGGGCTTCTCCGGGTGTTTGATCAGATTGACTGCGCCGCGCGTATGTGTGCGAGTATATATAGCCCGACTAGTTTCGGCTGCGACGCTCGAGCGCAAAGGTTAATTAAAAAGGGGACCAAGGCTGATTTGATTACCAGTTTTCCGAAGCGCGTTTTACGTGTGCGTGTGTGTGTGTGTTGGGGAGATGGCATCGCATTTGTGTCTCTCTTTCTCTCTCTCTCTCTCTCTCGACGATGCCTGCACGCGCGCTTTTCTAGCCTCGGCTCACTTGAAAACTCGGACTGCCGGTAAATATGTGTACTGGGGGTGAGTGTGGATGGCCTTTTACATTTCGGGCTTGTATTTTAAGCGTTCGAAGTGGCTTTATGTATGCCTCGCCTCTGCATGTGTATAAGCAGCAGTCGTGGATTCGGGACGACTTCTTTATTTGATTCCTCTGCGCGAAATTACTCGTTTATCTTTGAAGGGGTACGAGACCATGCGAGAATTACGTATGTGTATGTGGATGATTGAAAACTAGCCCGCGATTTACTTGATTGACGCTACAGACTTATTTTTTCTCAACTTTTAACCAAATAGAGAGTAGTTATATTTTTGTAAAAAGTTATATGCTATATGAACATGCTTTTTGCGACTGGGGCCAATTTGGCTTTTCAATATTTAGAGTAATATTAAATTGCAAGTTGTCAGTTGTACATACACAAAAACCATGATTTTTCAAAAAAACATTTTCGAGAGATCCTATAAGAGCCGTGTTCCAATTTACCCTATTACATCAATTTTTATGGTATATAAAATGAAATCGTCGATTTATTTAAGCGTAATTTCCAAGGGTTAAAATGTTAATTCACTTTCATAAGTAACTAAGAAAACGTGTACAATACATGTAGATAAAAAATACAGAATAACGTGTAAAGTAAAGAGTACATTAAATTTTACCCTATTCCGAGCGATAAATAACAGCTACTCAAATCTGAAAACCGAAAATAAAAGTAAATGCATCGCAACACAATAGAAAGAAAAAGCCACTTTAGTTTAAAATCTATCCATTACCATCTCCGGCCCAACACTTTATACTATTACACTCGGCGATATATCACTCTCTAGTGCATCTCCAGTCATAAATTAAACGCGTTTTCATTCGCGCTAAGAAGTCATCGCGCGCCGCGGGAAGCTAAAAAAAAGAGTGCTGTACACCCGCCAACTGCCTCGCATTTCTCTCTCTCTCTCTCTCTCTCTCTTTCTACGTGCATGCATGTAACACGGACACGTGAGTGTGCGAGCGCGAAATATGCGCGACACGTGACCGTCGGCTTAACGCCGGCTAGAAACGAAATTCCCTGGGAAGTTCCGTCGACAATGGAGTCGCGTGCCGTTGCGTCGCCGGGCTCCTCGATACGCACATCCGCCCCCTTTTTCCTTTTTCTCTTTTATTTATTTTTTTTTTTTTTTTTTTTTGAGGAACTGCTCCCCCGGCGATGTTTCCCCGCGAATCGCGCACACTCTCGAATCTCGTATGCGGAATATATTTTCTCACGGCCTGTGAAAAGCATGCATTATTGCGTAAATGTGTTTGCACTAGAGGAGGAGGGAAATCTCCCAGTGTACAGGGCTGTAAACATTATTTGCTTCTCTGTGTCGTTAGCGTGAATTAGTTCGACGATGGAGATGAATAATGTTAATGGGACACCGAGGGAATAGACCGTCTGTGTGGATCAAGCACTGCGGGATTGTTTGTGAATCTCTGCCTCGACTCTCGAGTGGATGGGATTATGCGTTTATCCTACTGTGATTTCGTTAGCGAATGTCGTCATTTTGGGACTCTTTAAATGCTTCGGTCATTCGTTCCAAGCAATAGCGATATCAATTAATTAATTATTTTGATTTATCATCGTACAAAGTATTGATAATGTATAAAGATCTTTTCAAATTATGTACAATAACATTCTGATTATAAAAAAAAACATTTACTTTGCGGGCGAATTTGTTGTTAAATTAGTTTTTTTCTACCGATATTCCGCAATAAAGTTTTTTTTTTTATTTTTGACTGATTTCAACATACTCAACTGTAGTTCACTGCGAGCTGTATGCGCTAAAAGTGCACAGACACATACACAGCCACGTAGAACGCACCAGAACGCACCCCCGCATAACCATGCCAGTCTACATTGGCGATCCCTTATCTCTCCATACACCGTAGGCGCGATAACGAGCTCGGCAATTCCAATCCAAAGCCTATACACACGTGCGTGCACACGCGAGATTCCCTTGTATACATTATAATACCTGACGCTGCTGCCCTCGCTCAATGAGTCATCCCGCAATTTCTCCTTTTCTCTTTGTTTTTTTTTTTTTTTTTTTTTTTCGCAAGACGCGCGCGCGCAAGCTCGAGGGGTTCGAGAATCCGAGACTTCCGCTCGATGTGTATAACCGTTTTCATCGGCTGAAGGGGGTTGAAACGCGTGTATCGATCAAATATATGTATACGTTATTGTTCGTTGAGCTTGTTTACCAGTAATGACTCGTCGATCGCCATTGACTATTATGCGCGCGCGCGCGACTAATTCTTGTGCGTAGAGGGGCGCGATCTAATAAGAATTGTTGCTTCCATGGACGGCTTAGCTTATTGGTATATTACAGTCTTACAGCGTGAATCTTTAATGCTACCTCTCGATTTTCCAATACTATACCAGAGAATACGATTTAAAGGTTTTCCACAAAACTCGCTTTTCTTAGTTTAGAAGTGTATTTAAATTCATAAATTGGCAATATAAAGGCGTGTTTGAAAGGGGCCGTCGGTCGTGTAGCCCATCATCCTCCAACGGTCGAGGCATCGACGGCAGGCGTCGACGCAGGTGCGACAGGTGAGGGTGCGATGCCGAGGGATTGATGATTCTCGAAAGCGATTTTACTTTCTATATCATGGTTTAGGGAATTTCTGCGCGAGCGGCATTTTGAATTTATAGGTAAAAGGATGATAAAATTTTTTTTCTAGACATCGGACATTTTCGAATAAATTAGTTTTGGTTCATGTCTTAAAACAAATTTCAACGACACGATATTTTTTTTGCAACAATGCCACCGACCATTTCAATAACTTTGAAATAATATGAACAGTTTATTTAGAGTAGTGCAGGTAAAGACCAATATTCAGGGTCGGTTCAGCTATATTCAGGCTGTACGACAATCTTGACATGGCCGTTAGCCAAGATCTGCATTGGCAGCTATATCGTAAGAGCCTCTTGTACAGGTCAGACTGACCTTGAAAATTTTCGTGTCTCGTAAGGCCGACTTAAACCTGGATCTACGGTATGCGAATTCGATGATATTTCCGATGCCATCGATTGGCAAAAAAATATAATAATCTTATAAGCATGCGTATGCTAAAAGTATTAAAAAAAAGTGTATGTATACATATAATATATATTTGTTGATACTTTCTGAAATTAACGCCATTTAATCAGTTTCAATAGAACCATAATTCATAATAGTCCCTCGAATCCAAAGTATCAGAATTCCAATCTCTCAAAATAAGAGTTCTAACTTTACTTAATACCATTGATAAAACTCATATTTCCCTTCTCATCCTCTCAACAAGGTCTTATGGCTCTTCCATTGATCTTTATTATTCTCATATTCAGCAGCTCTCGCGCATGTACATACACATCCATCAAATTCATTCCAGGCCACCACCGCGAACAACAGTAGCAGCACCATTTTCTCCGTCGTCTTAAGGATATGCTCGGTTCTTAGCTTGCGCTTATATATACGTCGCGGCTCAACCCCTCGGCACACAAAGTAAAGGGGCTTCCTGCTCGAGCGACTCGAGTAATTGTGGGCGTGTACGAGCGCGAGCTTGGATTTGCGCGTGGCACCGAATAAAACCAGGACAGCTCGTGTGCGTGTGTGTAACGTTCCGCCGCAAAAAACACCCGGTTCTTGTGATTTTCTTATACGTGCATGTGTGCATGTGTGCGTGTGTGTGTGTGTGTGCAGTGTGTGTGCAGTGTGTGTGCGAGTGCGAGTGAGTATTTACAGGATCGGTGCCCCTGGGCCAGACAGTAAATCAGACACGTGCCGACGCTGTAATTGCCCACGGGTTACGATTTTTAATACCGACGACGACGACGACGACGGTGTGCGTGTGCAGTGTATAGGAGTCGGCGTTGCCAGCTGTTTATTCCAGCTCGCCCTTATGTCTATTTCAAGGTGCTGACGCTGATTTTTTTGCAAAATCGATTGAATATACCTACATTTAGGGCCGTTTTTTTTTTTACTCAATTTTTTCGCGGTCATGTGATTTCGAGAAAGTCAAAACTCAAACTGTTAGCTGAAAAGGTGAACTTGCACAAGTTGTCGGCATCAAACTAGGTTGCAAATGAAAGGTTTAACAGAATAAGATAAATTTTTTTGTGGTTTCCAAGTATATGTTATTCTGAAATTAATTGATTAATTACGAAGGTATAAAACAAATTTTGTCACCGTGTAAATAAAATATTTATCAATTGGGAAAATGAAACAAAATTAACTTTTGCGAGCCAAAGAGCAAAACAGGAAAATATATAAGTGGCAAGAGTATAGAGAAGGGCGTGTGAGATTATCCGGAAGGGAGAAAGAAGGTCTCGGTCAAAGACTACCTAACTTGTCAACGACAGAAGCAACAACTTCTCTCACTTTTTCCCTGTCCCCGTCCCTGTCCCTTCTATTACACAGAATATACAGAGGAGCGAGAAGACGGGGAAAGCGTGTGCGGGGAATGTGAAGCCGAGTCACGCGGCGATCCGACCATGAGCTTTCTCTTTCTTCTTATCGTCTAAGAGCCGAGGGTGGAATTTGGCTCCCATCTCTCTCTCTCTCTCTTTCTCTCTCTATCTCTCTCTACATTTGACATGTCACACAGACATTCTCGTGGGCGCGTTTAAACGCGTTGTTATATCAAAACTTGACTTGTCATTCTCTGTCATTGCTTGAATTATATTAGATTTTCCAAATTTAGATTGTTTAGTATACATTCGTATGCAATTTCTGTATTGTGCTTTCATTATGATGTATAGGGGATTTTGAGCAATAATTTACTATCAGTGAGAAATACTACTCAATCCCAGAGAACTTTTACTCCATTTGACAGCTTTACACAGTCTTTCCCTTTTTTGAGTAATAACTGCTTTTTTTTTTTTTTTTATTATTGTATAAGTGTTGTTATTATTCATAAATTATATGTTACTCAGCTTATTGAAACGTACTTTATCGATTTATTAATTCTAAATAAATTTAAAACAATAATTTACAAATTTATTACACTTGAAACGTTACTGATAATTAATTCATTAGAAATCTCACATAATATTGTGACGAGAGACACTTGCACAGTAAGTAGACGCGACTCGCTGTTGAGAAAATTCTCCAATTACCCCGAGTCTCGAAAAGAAGCATTCAGATCGGTCGCATTGAAAATCTCCGTCTAATTTAGCGCGAGATGCCAATCTCCAACATCCACATACACAGCCAAACACAGAGAGAGAGAGAGAGAGAGAGAGAGAGAGAAGAGAGATGGGGAGGAAGAGAGAGATAGAAGACGGCGCACGGAGATAGATGGGTCGTCGCTGCACTCGCTCTCTCCTCGAGAACGTAACTCGGTTATCCTCGCTATACACAAGGCCAGAGAGCGCGAGAGATATGTCGGTGTGTTTAACCCTGTTAAAAGCCTCGCCTCTATGTGTATCTTTGCACCTAGGCTCGCGTTTAATTTGTCGCGCCATTCAGAGATCTCTCCGTCGAGCGAGAGGAGGAGGGTAAAGGGTTGAGGCCGCCTCGACTCCTCTCTTGAATAGCGAAACTAAATGCTGCAGCGTAATCCGGTTAAAAGCGCCAGGCACGAGGTGTGCGCGACTCTCTGCATCACTGCTCCACCAGTGAGAGAGACACAGAGAGAGAGAGAGAGAGTAAGAGAGAGAGAGAGAATTGCGACTTGTGCGGCGGTGGCAGCAACAGCAGCAGAGAAGCGAAGAAGCGCGTCGGCTCCGAAATGTCGTTAAGATTGTTAAGTGTCGTCATCACCGGGCGCTTCATGGACTCTCGCGCTGATTTTCTGTATCCCGCGAGCGAGCTGATAAAAAAGCCTGCCTCGCAGCTCTACTCCGTTGTTTTTAGTTTCTTTAGGATTTTTCGCGTTTCCGGGCTTCATCCACCCCACTTGCTAGCTAGACTCTCTCTCTCCCTCTCTCTCTCTCTCTCACTGTCTATCTCTCTACTACCTGTCTCTCTTTGCTGCAGTTGCGCGGCTGGCGAAATTGGGTTTGCTATAGCTCGGGGAAGCGGAAAAATTGATGCTTTCAAGAAGAGGATCCTTTTGATTGGGCGTTGAATAGAATTTTTGAATGGCTCGTTTGGACATGACTTTTTTTCGAGCTCAAGTTTCCCCGGGAATGGCGCAGCTTTCTTCCGAGATCTGCTTTGCGATATAGTTCGTAAAATAATAAACTTTTTTAAGATTTATTTGTTTATGGCGGGGTCTGGCTGCTGTTGGACGCGAAATTTTCCGAGTTTCCCCTCAAGCCTAATAAATATTCATATTTTCAACATGTGCGTATAGAATGCTCATTATGACAATTTTCAGATACATAAATTGCAAAGGAATTCGATCAAACATATTTTATTCTGAGTTTTGGATAAGCTAACATTAGCCAAATGTTCGTCTTTCGAATCCCTGCATTTTCTTATTCAAATTTTCAAAAAAGTCTTTTCCATGCATTGTGAGCAACGAGTCCCGCAGAAAGACCGCACGACAAAGGCGTGTGCCATTTTCGGTGTGTAGTCCACGAAAGAGCGATCATATGCTCGAAGAAGGTAAATCTTCTGTGCGCAAATAGCATAGTAGTGTAGATACAGCGGCCTGAAAGACATGTAGGCGGTTTGCTTAATCTGTCGGGGTCCATCCCAGTCTCCCTCAGGTACATAATCCGAGTACAGCGTCAAACACGTTTTCGACACCACTTTCCTTTCGCCCCTCATTGTACACGCATTCGGGGCAGCGACTGCATCGGTATGTTCTTTTCCTCCCTCTTTCTCGGTCTTTCTTCGGGTCGTAAAAGCCAAAAAGGATGGTCCAGGCAATTTGTCGGGGAACTCCAGGCCTCTTCATTTATTGTGTCGCGTCTCACAGACCATATTATATAGCTTTTGCCGGAGAGGCGTTTGTCGCTGACCATTGGCGGCGTGGGCAGCCGGCGGCATAGGGACTTTGGGGAAGTACGCGACCTCTACTTTAAATCATGTTTCAATTAGGGACTATTGGTGGTTTACAGGCCTTATAAGCTTGAAATGGCCGCAGCTCTTCGAGATCTGCGAGGAGCTTTAAACCGCCTTAAAGGCCATAATCTTCATGTTCAGAATGATCGCACTATTCTAGGTTTTTCCTTTCGCGTACCGTTCGGAAGAAGACTATATACCGAGCTTTGAGTGCTTATCACAGAAATAATATATATTCTTATAAATATCAGCTTTATATCGTTTAGTTTCAGAGTGTGCTCGGCTTTTATGTATATATATCGGTTACGATGTCAGAATTGATAATAATGAAAATTTACTATACATAAAACCAATATATTTAATATCTCTCGTACACGGGTTACCGATTGCAAGAGTATCTTTGAATTGAAACTAATATTATTTTGTTCTACGTATATAAAAGATTTATAAAATCCACACCTCCATTGCTTGCAGCCGGATTATTAGACAATAATTCTAATTATTTTATGCTTTGCTCACTATAGAAACGGCCCCAATATCGGTATCATGGTACTAACAGTTTCACAGCTACCAGTTTCTATTATTCAGCTTACCATAAATATTTTCAGATCTGTAAGCAAATCCAATGCAATCAAAGTTAGGAATCCGCCTGTGTACAGTGAACAGAAGAGGAAAATCGATTGGACCCAGTAGTCGTAGTCTCGGATTATTCTGCGCAGTAAGTAAACGAAGAAGAAGCAGCAGCCGCGTCTCTTCGAAAGAATAACTCTGGCTTCTTGGCAATGTAAGAATACAGGCGGGACATGTTTTCCTCAGCTGCGTCGGCTACTCGACACGTGCAAACACGCCTGCATTTATATAATGCCAGTACAGCGAGCTATTGATCTCTCTCTCTCTCTCTCTCTCGCTGTGTCAGAGGCACGCGCTCATTAGGAGGCCTCCGAGTCTGGCATTGCATTGTGCATACCGCCTCGCTCTTTGCAAAGCCGAGTCAATGGGAAGCGAAGGAAAACCCAGGGGGAGGAGACGACGAAAATCTGGAATAAAGAGATGGTTGTAAACGTCGTCACCTTTCTGGGATGCGCGAATAACGCTAGCGTCCGCAATCTGCCAGCCAGGAGACCGACCGAACATCAACACTCCAGGAGGTTCTTGCGCTTGCTAATATCGAGCCAAAGTCGCAAACAAGTTGTATATTTTGTAGCCGGTTTCGTGCACGTGACTTTTCCCTGCGGGGGGCAACTTTACGGTGGTTCGAAAAATTTATGGTCGCTTTACGGTATTAGGGAGTAGACGATGATTTTCGGTACATATAGAGATGATTTTCGAGCTCCCGATACCCAGACAGTATACGAACGAATTGGAACAGCTGCTCCTGCAATCGTTCTAAATCACTGGAATTGAGGAAATCGACTTTTCTCATTGAGACCCTTACAAACTTTTATAATTTACCTGTGCATAATTATACTAAAAAAGATTCTACTTGATGGTCATTTTAAAAGCGAATTAATCTTATTAAGCTATTGAAAGATTGAAAAATTTGAACTTTGACATCCTATGAATTATATAAAAATAGATAATTCCGAATATTGTAAGATATCGATCTTACTTAATAAAACTATCGTTGAATAATGAGGTTACAGTGTAACCAACCCAGTGATATAATTGTAAAAGCTCTTCAAATGTAGTCTTGTATATACATAAAGAATTAAAATATTTTGACAACATTTCTCAGTCATTTCCCATTTCCTAACCAAAAAAGTTTAATAAAAAATATATAAATACATTTCAAATAACACTTAAATTTGCTAAATTATTGATGTACGCTCCTCCACTACTGCTTCAAAATATTGTGGAAATAATCTGGATTTTACTGATAATTCCCGATGTTCAGCGATGCTTAAGGTATATACTATGCATGAACATCCCAAGCCTTCGGAATTATTAAAACCTGAATCTTTTAGGTCACTTTATAAAAATTCTGTTTACGTGTAAAAAATAACTTTCAACTCATAAAAACTTGTGTAACATGAGTAAAATTAATTTGATCGGTTTAATGAGTGATATTACCACGTTTCGTAATTTGGAGATTATATGGATTTCACATACAGATCATATTGAAAACCATACAGGATACATATGAATTTCATATTGTTATTTTCAACCGGGATTCAAATGTAATCAAACTCTCATTTGCATATCAATCATTATTTGACTGCAGTTTCGATTCATTATATAAAATAGAAAAAAGTTTCTCTACAAGAATAGATGGTTCCTACAGTATAACTGCAAAGGATAAAGATAAAAGAGAGCGTTCAAAAATTCCTCAACTGACATGCAGTATATTAAAAAACATCTGCTTGATCACGGTTACATACGCTCACACTCATCAGCAATACTGCGATTCCCCCCTAAATCATACTCTATTATTACAACGACACGGCAATCCCGATGTACCGTGATAAAAGTTTCTCAATGCAGCTGTAAAAATAGAGTACAACAACAATCCCAATCGTAAAGTGAAAACCGTAAGCTCGTATGTATAGGAGGCAAACACAATACTCTCTTCCGGAAGTAAGTAAATCTACGATTGGCCGATACAGGAACACCTGTGTAATTACCGGCACAAACAGCGAAAACTGAAAAGAGTAAGAGAGAGGGAAAGGGAGAGAGAGTTATGGAAAAAGCGTATATACTTATTTACCTGTACAAACACAGCGAAAGCTGAGGGCGCATCGTTTGGTCGCCACCTGTACGGTCAATGGACGCTTCATTCGGTCGCGTTTTAATGCTCACAGACACGACCCCCCGCGAAAGTTGCTCGCGCGCCGCCAGCCGCACACCTTCTACGGATGAATCACCAATCAACCGTCCCGACCCCGCCGCCGACGTTTTTCTGTAAGGGCGCGTCGAGTAATCGAGTGCGAACATATAATATATTTTCTCTCTCTCTCTCTCTCTCTCTCTCTCTCTCTTGCTTTTCTGGGAACGCATTTATGCCCTTCTGCTTTCGACCGTTATATAGCATATAGTTGCCAGTTTTGCTTTAACGAATTTTAATCGCGTTACATGGGAGCATCTTTAATTTAGGTTCGTGCAGATGTTGGAAAACATGATTTCTGAGATTGGGAAATTTATTTCACACCTACTATCAATATAGTGGAATAACTATTACAAATGTTTTATTTTATATTAATTGTGCAACTGTACGAAATTTAATTGCTGACCTAATAGAATTTTGTAGTTTGTAATTTTGTAATTATAACTAAGCCATGAACTCTTATGGCTTCGATACGAATGCGAATTTTATTCATTTCCAATAAGAGTCGTAATTTGATTCGAGCGAAGTATGTACATAGGCTTTCAGAGATGCATTTAAGCAAACTTCAATTTTTACACTGGTCACTCTTTTGCTTGCAGTAGCACAATAGTTCTCGCTATATACATTTAGAATAAGTAAAATTTGAAGCCAGCATCTGCGATGCATACGTGCTGTTTATTATGCCTGACAAGATAAAGCGGGGAAAACCCAGCATTTGGACTGTCGGCTTAGTCTTTTCACAGGTAGTAAAAGTACTTGTACATATAGGCGTACTAGATTTCAAACCATCGAGGAAAATCTTTTAAAGTACTCACGTACAACTGTTAATATTTCGTTAGATGATCTATTGAGTTCCTATCTATTATCAGTTAAGATAATATTAGCACATAAGCATTGCATTATCTTTAAGAGTGCATTGCGGGACTCATAATCTTGCCGCGTAGTAAATATTATTTCTAATTGTCATGGAAAAAATTTGAAAATTTTAATCAGCTTAGAAATTACAATAAAAATTTATTTAAAAAATTAGAAAAAGTTACGAAGCAACCGTTTGGATGTTAAATGTTCAGAAAATTCTTAATTCTAAATCTTTTTTGATTCGAGATCAGATCATATCCAAAGAATTGAGTATATTTTCTTTTAGACAAAGATTAGTTTCATACTTTAATTTGCAACAATTTTAGGAAAAACCCAGAAATATTCTATAGAAAAAACATGATTAATTTATGAAAATAAATATATAAACTTTAACACAGATTTAGCAGACTACTGAATCGGTTACGCGGAAAAGCTTTTTTTAATCAACAGTTTAGCTTCACCACAGTGCACGAAGGATCCGTATAAAATATTTTCCCACAAGAAAAAAAGTCGATGGCTAAGCCTGCAATTTCAAAAATCATTGAATATGACCACACACGAAGCGGACCAAAGACTGCCGCGAAAGTAATTTCAGCATCGCGGCCAGCCAACTATCAATTCCCTATCAAACATTGATATCGCCGGTGTTATACACAGAGTATAATACGCAATCACGCGTACAACCTATAGGTAGAACAACGGGGCAACGAGTCGAGCGGCAACTTATTCACTGCGTGTCGGAGCCACAGTAGGCCGCAGGAGGGAAAATGTCTTACTCATTATAAAGGAAAAACGGCCCGATGGCTATTAGAGCGGCTATTTCACAAGGAATAATTAAATTTTCCGCGTTCGTGGAAGAGAAAAATGGAACAACGCACAAGATCACGCCATGCGCCCCGCGCACTCACCTGCAATTCGTCAGAATTCACGCATGCATGTGCAATGTATGTATATATATATAGGCGTGTGTGTGTGTGTGTGTGTGCGGAGGAGGCGCGCATTATAGCGGCGAACCGAGCAATTAAACGGCCGTAATTCTCCCACGCGAGAGAGAAAAAGAGAGCGGCGGTGGCGACGCAGGCTCCATTAAAAATGATCGTGCCCTTCGATAATGAGCCCAAGGGTGTCGTGCACGCGGGGGACCTTACCGCACACCCTCCTCTCAACGCGGCAGCGGCAGCGGCAGCGGCAGCGGCAGCGGCAGCTTAGACAGACCCCCAGCGAACACTCGCACACATGCGAGCCTACAAAGCGCAGTTAGCCTGCGACTGTGCAAAGAAGGATGTTGTTGTGTTGACTCAATGGGTTGTTTTACTTTTTGTGCTCTCATTGTTTTGGGGAAATTAAGTAGTGCAGCGTTTTTTCCTACGGTTGATTGCTTCATTGATTCCGAGCCGAAGAATATTTTTAAATGATGGACTGGCAACCGTTCAAAGGCGTTTCTCCTTGCAGCTTTTATTATTACAGCTATTTCGTACCTCTATTGAAAAAAAATTATGTTTCAGTTGTTAGGTATACAATAAAATATATCAAAATGTCGTAAATAATTGTGTAACTTTATGTTAAATTTTATAGGATATACTTAAAGAATCATGAATTGTTCAATATTAATCAATTGATTCGATAAGCATGCTCATCATTTATTTATATGTATAAAAGGAGTTTGTCGCTACGATATTTAAGACAATGAACTTATTTTCCAAAGTCTTGCCCATTTACATAATCTAAATAAAACACGTAATAGAACTTTATATCGTATAAGAACAAATTTTTTCAGTAACTTCTTCAGTAAAAAGATTCACTTTCGCAATAGAGCCAGAAAGACCGCATGGTCTTTAAGCACCGGTGAATTGAAACTTTCCAAGCGCCACCAAGGGAATCGTGTCTATTCCACACACATCTCCCACAGTCGGTGTATTTCGCATCCACCCTTACAGGGGAGCTTCGAAGCTGTCATTATCGCCACTTGTCGATCGATCTCCAACGAGAACAAAAAAGCTGTACTCCACCCCCAGCGAATCGAGTTCTCTGGACACACCGCACACAAAGCAGCAGAAACAGCAACAGCATCGACAGCAGCTCCCGAAACGTGGGAATTCGCGTCGCTGCTATTCGTTCCACACGCACACACCCTTCGGAAAAAGAAGAGGAGTGCGGAGCTTCGCTGTCGCTGGAATTCACCCACGCGAGTGTTCTTATGCACACATATATACAAGCAGAGAGAGAGAGAGAGAGAGAGAGAGAAGCGATGAATCGACGGAATTTCGTGCACATTGAAGCGTCAAGTTTTTAATTTATCGAACTTTTTCAATTCCAGGCTGGTGGCAGAACCGAGCTGATGTGTGTGTAACGCGCAAGGTGAGCGCGTGTTTATAAGGTGGGAAGAAATTTTATACGCCTCTTTGTGTGGCGCGGGCGAAAATAACGGCGATAATGTTACCTGCGTGAATAGCAGAATTGGAATAAGTAACAATTTACCATGAATATAGGTATAAATATACTGAAAGTTCTGGTATCATTTTTTTTTTAAAGAATATCATTATCGCGAGTGTTTTCTGCAACGTAATTTTTATTCAATTTCCAAATATTAATTGTAGCTTATTATTAATAATTTCAAACTAAAAGGAATTCGTTCTGTCCATTAACATAAGTAATTTACTCGCTAACGATGCAGTTATTAATAACCGTCGAATTCTTGGAGAGCGATAAAGATGCAGGTCTAACAATACCCCGGAACAAAAGGAGAGAGAGAAGGGCAAAGTAGCAGCAGCAGCAGCAGCAGCAGCGAAACAACAATAACGAGGCTGCAAGCGCCATAAAAGAAGCTCGCAAATGTTTGAACTAGGTTAGAAAGCTTATATATGTATATATACTGCTGGCACCTAAGAGAGAGAGAGAGAGAGAGAGAGAGAGAATGCGTAAAGTGCCATTGAAAAGCGTCGTGTGTTCTTGGTCGTTAAATCTCGGCGACTCGCGTTCGCGCTCCTCTGCACACACACACACACACACACACGCACACACATACACGCACAGACACGCGTGACGCGCGCTGGCGAGGAAACGGCAACAGTGCAGTTATCCCTCGCGATGGTCTCATTAGGCGCGGCTGGTAAAATAGCAGTGCAGGCGCCAGCAGCGACGACGAGAGAGGAGGAAGAGAAAAATCCCACATTTCGCGAGAGCTGCTGCTGCTGCCGCGGCAGCTATACTCGCGCGCGCAACACCTTACGTTTGTGTTTGCATGTCAAGCGTCCTAATATAACTGTCTGCCATGTGGAGACTAGCCGAGTCGTAAATTTACTTCTCTACCCGCTGCTGCAGCTATGCGCACAAAGAGAGAGAAAAAAATACCAAGACTCGAGTCGACGGCATCTCTCATTTATATACAAACGTCGCGCAGCGATTTCGCCGCGTGTCCTTGCTCTCTCTCTCTCTCTCTCTCTCTCTCTCCCTCTCTCTCCCTCTCGAGCGCGCTCGCTTTCAATTTCGCGGCCTCTAATGGCCAATAAATTTAGATTTGCGCTGCTGCTGCTGCTGCTGCTGATGCGAGATGTGTGAACGCGTCTCGAGATTGTGCTGCTATGGTTGCATCGAGTAAACCTGATCTACGAGTGCGAACGAGGGAATAGATTTGGCTGGTAATGAGATAATAGATGAGCGTATCGGGGAAAGAGCGTCGATAATTGTCACTCTAATATACGTAAGTAATGTTTGTGATTATAAGGGAATAAGACACTTACTGTGTTGCATTAGACTATAAAATTAAGTACAAACTCTGTTAAAAATGTTCATCTATAATATATAAATTCCGAGTCAACTTTTAAATGGACGTGAAATATTTCACTCGTATGAATTTGTAAAGTAAATTTTGTATCCAAAAATCGATCAAAACCTATTACTTCAGCCAAACAGGTGTAATAAAAAAGGAGTAATAAACGAAATAATTACCTCACCGGCAGCAACTTCATTCCCTGAAAATGCAAAGTATAAAAGGACATAAAATCGTATCCCCGAAAGGCAGCGAGCGAAGCAATTCCTCGAGGGTCGGCCCCATCAGCGCCATCGAGTCCCACTTAGTACGAATAATCGGGAGAGAATTCGGGGTAAGACTCGTCCCCCACGATATGCAGCCACCACACGAATAAGTATAGGTACCTATACACGCCGGGCGTCGTAGAGGCGCCTTCGAATCACGATCGCGTGACACACTGCCACAGACCGCCGCGCCGCGCGAGGGAGCACGTGTTATTCATCGCGCTGCACGAGATGCATCGTGATTTTCATTTGCGCTTTGTCTCCGTCCGAACCAGTTAATCGAACACTCGTACAAATTCATTTTTAACCCCACAGTGCTTTCGAAGCTCTTTGTATTGTACAAATTACACTATTTTTAAAAGCTTTTTAGTCATTACCAATATTACTTATATATACAGTTGTGTGCAAAAGTTTCCGGCCAAAGAGAATTTTGTAATAAAATATGGTATAAAGAATATAGAATGAAAATGCAAGTCTATCATCGTAATGTATATTTATTATACTATCAAAATATGTAATCAAAAAATTTTATGCAACAATTAACAATTGTTTTTAACAAAAACAAATATTTTCGCTTATTCATAAGTATCCGGCCAAGTACAAAATATGCACTAAACTTAAGAAAAATAACACTGTAACTCAATGAAAAAATTCCAATAACAATAAAAGGTAACGTTTTGATCAATATTTGGTAGCCATACCCTTTGCTTGTTAATTGTTGTATAACATTTTTTGATTACATATTTTGATAGTATAATAAATATACATTACGATGATAGACTTGCATTTTCATTTAATATTCTTTATACCATATTTTATTACAAAATTCTTTTGCATACAACTGTATATAGCAGTTACCGATAGATAAAGAAATAAAACATCCTATCACCCAATCTTTTTACTCTCGTTCAATCCAAAGGGATGATGACTCAAAAAGTTTACTTTACCGCGTGCATTTATAAATACGCGTAACGTAAGACGCGTATAAACGAGCCGTCAGATCGCAGGACTATCTTATAAAGAAAGCGACAGACAGATTGGGTGACAAAGCGCGAGCGAGAAGACGACAGCCTATAACGGTATAAAATAGTGCGCGGGAGAGACGGAGTGAAAACTGAGTCACCGGCGCGATGCAGACAGCCTTTTCTCAATCCAGCGAGGCTCGCTCGCGAATAGGATCGTTTTTCAGGTCTGCCCGATGCCTCACACACTTGGCTGCCGCTCTCGTGACTCACTCTCCGCGCCACGCGTGACCTTTCTTTTCTTCCTGTTTCTTCCGCTGCTTCTCTTTTGCTCCTCTCGCGCCGAGGACTCGTTGCAGGCAGGGATCGGCGAATCGACAAGTGCTCTTGCTTGGATTCAATTAAATTTGCTTCATCATGAGTCACTGTATTTGAGATAAGCTTACGTAGTCCTTTATGAATTTTGCGAATATAGATATATAGCGGCTTGGATTTTTGGTTTGTAAAGGGGATGGGAATATGTCGAATACTAGAGTTCAACAATAATTCTAAAATCATTATAGTTGTGACACTATACGACATACCAATCGAGTATTCTAATTTTTTTCATTCATCAAATAGAATAATATTATCCTTGAATAAAAAAGCAATAGAGAATCGACTTCAAATGAGAAACACGCATTTTGAGTCGTTTCAAGTTAAAATGACTTGCTTTGAAAGAAGCTTACTTTTTACTACAGGTATCCCATTTTTACTTGAAGCCTGATTAAAGTGGGTATACTGAAATTTTATTTTCGAATATATGAATTCCAGTTCTTTCTACTAGTATACTTTTTAGCTATTCATTCAAAATTTCTAATAATAACCGCGCTGATCTGCACTTTTATATTAAAATTTGTTACAAATACCGATGTGTGATGCCAAAAAGCGCACATCATCTGTAATCGGCCATATCCAAAAATAACTGAAATCAGGAGTCAAAATAAACATTCTAAAAAATTGTCTACGCTGCACAGAGTTCAACTGTCTCATACGGAATGTCAAGAGAGACAAAAGGATAAACTAAAATCTCTCCACTCCATTGCCTCGTTAAGTCGGGTACACAGTCTTTTTCTTTTTGCAGTGCTGCGAGTTCAAGGATTAATCGGCCGTGATAATTCAGCTGTCGCTGCCGATGACATTCGGCCTCTAATATTAGAACTCGGCGCCTCTCGTGCTGGAATGCACATTCCTGCGTACCGCGAAAGACGAGCGCACGCGCGGAGTTGCGGCCGAATTGCGGCAGCAGCCGCCGTCGCGGGCATTTCGATTATGCGCCCCGCGGCGCAGTAAACTCTCCGTGTTTATGTGCAGCGGCGTGGAAACGGTCAAACTTGCATGGGGAGGAGAGACGGAAAACGATGTGCCTCTTGGCGCGCGCCTTGCCAAGCTCGTGGAACTGCAAAGAAGCTGACTGCCGCTCAGGTTTTCCTTCTTATACTTCTTCGCCAATGTTTCATCCTTTTCGTTTATTCTAAGTGATAATTTTGCGATATAATACGAAAGCTGTGACAAAACAATAATACATTTAAAGAGGAGCCCCAATTTTTTTATATACTAACAAAAAAAGATTTATATACCATTTCTAAAAGATTGTTTCTCTTGATGGAATTTTTATACATATAATATATTTAACATTTTTAACATTAGCAGTGTAAATAAATAAAACAAATAAAAAAGACTGAAATCCAAATTTCAATTTCTTAATTTTAGGAGAAAGGAGGATGCCAATGAACTACGAAGTCGTATATAGTAAGCAGAGGAAGACAGGGTAATGTATTTAAACGGTGTTTTTGCTTATAGAACTTGTCAAAATATGAAACTTAAAAACAAAAATTAACATGGAGAAGTGTGAGGATGATTGACAAGAATAAGAATGAAGTTTACTGAAGTAAGTGGAAAAATCAAGAATTCGTGCAACAATTAGTAGTGCAAAGTGCAACGAATTCCTTTCAAAAAGTTCCCCACTTGTATACGCGAAAATTGGTATGGAAATCTTTAAGTTTATATATTCCCTATTGATATTTATCGGGGGCATGCGTTGGCATCCACCTTTGAAAGATTTTTCTTTTTAAGTAAATAAAAGCTTCCAATAGAAATTACATTAGCATCTTACATCTCGGTATTAAGCAGTTTCCAATCAATATTTCGCAATTTCACACGAGGGCTTTATACATATACTCAGGTATTTTTTTTTAACTCACATTGTTCGAGTATAGGTGGCACATGAGCATAATAAACCATCCAATCGAACTAAATAATTTCCAGCCTAATAATCGCAGTATACACACACACAGACACACAGAAATATGTATATGTACGCAATCGCGGGGAGGCACGAACACGCACGTGGTCTGCACTGCGCGAGCCGCTGTGTCCAAGTATTCGCGAACGCGGAGAGCTGGGCGCGTGTGTCACTGGCTGCACGCAATATTTAGCCTCGACGCTCGTCGCC
This sequence comes from Megastigmus dorsalis, assembly GCA_900490025.1. Lineage (NCBI taxonomy): Eukaryota > Metazoa > Arthropoda > Insecta > Hymenoptera > Megastigmidae > Megastigmus > Megastigmus dorsalis. The sequence continues at coordinate 108,136 of UELU01139357.1, read as the reverse complement.
CGCGACGCCTCGTAGGCGCAGTGAGTCAGTGCGACAACGACGACGACGACGACGACGACGATGACGCTCGTCTAGACGCCGAGGGCCTTTTACCCTCCCCTATTCATTTTTGCCGCTTCTGCACGTGAGCTTTTGCGCGCTTATGCGTTGTCCGGATAGATTTGAGCCGCTTCTGCGTTTGATGAAAATAATCAAATGTGGTCGCTCGCGCGATGAATCATTGATGCGACTGCGCCCAACTGCATGTCCTTGATGAAATGTACACATTTTAATGGCGAATTATTGCGGTTACGTATTTGTTTGATTACCGATTGTGAAGAATATAGTGGATTGAGCTGTGGCTGAACTTGCAGTGGAAATTGCACTTTGAAATCCACTTATAGTTTCTTATTCGAGTAATGTTCCGCTTATAGTCCATCATTTTTTAAATCATGCTATTCTAAAACATTATGTTTGTAGTCGAAACTAAATTATTTGAAAAATGCATATATACTCTCCGTTTATAAAAATGACTGAAAAAGAAGTTATATATTAATGCCTATATGAACAGTAGTATAGGTTTAACGTCTGAATGGTTTATAAAAACTTTATGTCTGACGTAATTTTTCAGACTGATAAGAAGAACTATAATCTTATTTTTGCCAACATTTCGGTTATGATACATAACCATCTTCAGGAGTAAAACTACATTGAACTAGTTACGTCTAAATTGACATAACTATTAAGTGTATATTTCAATATATTTTTGGCCCTGAAGATGGTTATGGATAATAACCGAAACATTAGCTAAAATAAGATCATAGTTCTTCTTATTAGTCTGAAAAAGATAGTCATTCCTAAATGCATATATGCATATATGTAATAATTTATTAAGGTATTATATAACGTGTACTGAATTAAAGTCCTACTTTATTTCAAAGAAATTTCAGGAAAGGTGCTTTAAATCCGGAAAATTGGTTTGACAAAATTCTATTATATTATGTATAATATCGATATTTCTCTCAATAAAATAAAAATGGATATCAGGTCCTTGAAGATATTGCCCCTTCAGAGAATTCAACAGTTCAGATTTCAGATAAAAGTGCGAAATCTCCAATCGATTCTTTATTTTCTTATTGAACTTGCACATATTATAGTCGCCAGCAAAGTAATATAACAGCGGCTTATCCTTTCGTCATCCAGTTCCGCGTTCAACGCTCAAAAACAATACTCGGCTCTTCATATCCTAAACACGCGGCTGCACAGTCAGCCTGTACCGTTGCCAGTTCCATCGCATTCCAAATAAACAAAACGAAGCACGGAGAGAATTGGAGGATAAGCATTGCCCGTGTCTGTATAGCTCAATGAGCGAGCAGCTGCAAACACGTGCGCCGTGTACCGTCCAGGTGAATCATCACCGATCTGCTGCAGCAAACACGCAAACTGCGCGTACCTATCGGCGAGTGCAATAAAGGTATGCGCTACGTGTATAACGACCGATAAGGACCGCCCTACTATAATAGGTAAGTACATTCTCGGGGATCGGACAATAAGCGCGCGCGGCAGCAGCTATATTGGAAAACTCCTGATTGCTTTTAAATGGCTCGCTTTTGGAGGCACGGAGAGCCTCCCCAACGTTGCGTTAATAGCTGCCGCTTCGATAATTTAAAGCTTTCCTGCAAACGCGTGGCACGGGCTTTTCTTTTGCATATACAGGAATAAAGTTCCCTGCTCCACGGATGTAATCGCTTCAATTATTACGTTTATTGGAGACTGAGTGTTCCTCGTTTTGTACTGAAAAATTATGTAAATGTTTTTCGGAGAAAAAGGATGAATGGATTTTCAGAGCTGTTGAATTAACAAATTGCATTTTGGTATAAATTGAAGGTACGGGAACAGTACGCGGATTAAGGTTGAGTGCGGTTGGAAAAGCAGCGACAAGTACGCTGGCTTTTTATTAACTCACTCACACATTGGCCTCTGTAATAGTTAAACATTTTCTATAGATGTAATGCTCTGACTTCAACACACATTAAGGGGATACAAATGTCCTACCATTACTACTGGACTTTTTACCGAATCCTGAATTATTTGTTATAACTAAATAAATACTTGAAATTATGCAAATCTCAAATACAGGTGCCCTTCATCGATAAATTATTATTTATCATCTGGACAAGTTTCAAGTAAATATTTCAATGACATCTTTAAAAAGTTGTGCGCTTTGAAATAGAAATTTTTAAAAGAACTATTAAAATACTTGCTTGAAACTTTACAGGATGATAGATAATTAATACAATAGTACACCTATATTTGAAATTTGTATAAGTCAAAGTATTTTTTTAGTTAATACCTATTATGAATTATTTACTTCTCGGTCGGTAGAATATAAGACGGATATTTAAAATTTTTATTGACTTAAACACCCCCTTAACGTTGCGTTTAGAAATATTGCCTATAAGAAGTTTTCATTGTGCAGATAACAAAAACAATTTTTAATTCTCAACTATGTTGACTGCATTCACGAATTTTTGGTCTCTTTAGTTTTTGATCCGACATAAATACACAACGTCTTAAAAGGAATTTGTGTGAAAGAAATTTTACATTTGCATCGTGTTCATACATACCGATCACAAAATTTGTTGCACAAAATACAAAGATATTGAAAAGTACTATAATCGATAAATGTTTTTTATGTTTTATAACAATCTAAATATTGAAAAAGATTTAATATTAGATAAGATAAGAATAAAACATTAGATAAGGCACTAAAATGAAAGATTTTCATATCTCCCTACCAAATTTCCCATTTGTATTACCTGAATGATAAAGAACAATGTACAGTGTAGTCAAAAATAATTGATATAGTTATAACAATCCCGAAATTGAATCATGCAAGTATCCTCAACATGAAAAGCGACAATCATTCATAATCCTACCTCCAACAAAGACTATAACAATAGTTACCAAATCATTGCCCACTATAACCCAACCCACAAAATTATCTTCAACTCTTCACCTCTCGACAAGCAGTAAAACTAATCGTCGCCTCATCGCCATTATCATCCATCCGCTTCTCGCCTCGGCTCTCGAGCCACAAACACTCGAGTAGTGCGACATCTGAAATAAAACAGAGCGTGTCGCGCAGAGAGGCTACATTTTAGAACGGCCAATTTCACGAGTCCTTGGCCACCGTAGTGACGCCATTCCGCGCGCCTCTGTCTCTCCCCGATTGTAGATGCGTGTGCTGGCGCTAACTACCCTTCGTTTTTGCCTTACTACTCAAAGGGAGAGAGAAGCCGGAGACTACTTTTGCCACGTGCAGTGGTACTTCGGCCCTAAACGCGTTTCACGACGCCTCAACAGGTCTATGAATAAGTTATGGACTGGTGGGATGTTGGGATATCTTGTATATATGTGGTCCTGTTCGTCTTGTGCTTTTAGCAAGATTTATTTCTTAGCATTTGACTTTGGACTTTCGATTATTTTAAATATGCATTTTTGTTTACTCTTCTTCTCCAGACCAGACCCTACTACTCTGGAAGCTTCAGAGTA
>UELU01139357.1:44308-95597 GCA_900490025.1 Megastigmus dorsalis | reverse complement strand
CTCTCTCTCTCTCTTGATATTTCTAGCTTTTTCTATATAAATTTACAGGATCGGATTTACGAGGGGGATTAGCTTTTAAGAATATTGTTCGAATATTTAAAATAGGTTTTGTATAAAATTTATCTTTCAAATTAAAAATGTGATTCCTTTATCGATACAACTTGATTTATCGATATATATTTATTTGTTAAACTTTAACCTTAAAATGTATTAATACTAATTTTAGTGCAAGAACGGATCCATCACATATATATATATATTACAAGTTGCGCAACAATCGAATCAATTTATTGCTAGTTATGTTTATCATTATTCTAACAATTTATATTTAATAAATATTCCAAGAAATGATATAAAAGTTTAATATTAACCGACTTCTCCATTTCCATTTTGATTTATTGTTTTGAGTTATTGGCTGTTAGCTAGAAATAGTTTATAAATTTTAAAATTATTTCAGTAAGTATTAAAATTGTTTACGTTTGATATTTTATATAATTTTTACATTTTAATAAAAGAACTTTATATTAATATATCGATAATCAAATTTATAAATCAAGCAATTAAACTGTTATGGTCACTAAAAATTTTGTACAAATATGAATTAATTTAATAAATTTTATGAAGCCAATATATACATTAACTATTTTTTTTCGATTCAATAACCAAACGCTTATTGAACGTGTAAAATTGTTCGCTATAGTGTAATGTTATTCAACAATAATCGAGTGATGACGCTTGAAGAACGTCGCGTGTTCCTAAATACTACACGAAATGCAGGCATTGTTAATCAAAATTAGAAAAAAAATCCTATACATTATAGTGCACTGGGCCCCCCGGTACAGCCAATTGGTTTCGTGCATTCACGATCCGTCACTGCCGGGCGCTTTTCTTTCTCTCTCTGCTCATTTTCTCCGTACTTATACGTACGAGAAGGAAGGGGGAGGGGGGAGGGGGTCGCGTGCCGCGTGCACACTCACAGACATATACATATATATACATGCAGTCCGTGTTGCGTAATGTTCAGCGTCTTCCTGCGCGTACACACACACATGGACAGTCTCCCTTTCACGCTCCTGTGCTCGCAGGCGTACAATCGCCGGTGTACTGCACAGGGGAGAGAGAAAGACCAATAGATCGGGTTCGATTGGATGCGTGTGCAAGTAAAGGAAAGAGAGAGAGAGAGAGAGAGAGAGAGAGAGAGAGAGAGAGAAAGAACGGCGGACACTGTACAGCAGCGAAGCCGGATAGACAGCGGATATGGCGCGTGGATGTGATTTATGCGATACCGGAACCCCCCTGCAGTGGTCTGGGGTGGCAAAAGCGACGCGCGCCCGGTATGCCAGGATATAAAAAAACTTTGGAAGGAGGAAGGAGAGAGAGAGGGAGCTGTGGTCGTAATGTTGATGGAAAGACGGAGTGAGTAAGAGAGAGAGAGAGAGAGAGTGCAAGCTATGGGGCATATGTCGCGTATTTGGGCATAGTTGCTGCGAGGGGGGTCTTTCTGGTCTATGCGCGGCAATCTCGAGGCAATTTATCAGGCTGCCTTCAAGATTTATGCCACCTTTGTATCCCTTTTTACGCGATGCTTAATTTGTTTGATTTCTTTATGTGGAACGCCGGTGCGTCATTTCGAATCTGTCAGATTATGTATATTGTAAATAAATTATTTTTTTTCCAAAGGGGGAATATGGCGATGCAGGTAAGAAAAGTCGATTTTATATATTATTTTATTTATTTACATTAAACAGGTAAAACCTCTTATACAAAATGTAATATTACCGTCACTAAATTTGACTTACATAGATTTGAAAAAAAAAAATTATTTATCAATTGTAAACAAAGAATTGAATATTTTTAGCCTCTGTGCATTCAAAGAACTTAATTTTAATAGCATCTAAATTATATTAGGTTCCATGTAATTATACGTTTAATAATATTTATTTTTCAAACAATTACATTACGCTATTAGAAAATATTCTTCCCCGGGCAATTATTTATCGAAATAATTCTTTTACAAGCAAAAAGAAACGCGAAAGAAGAAAAACGATTACCAGATTGTTATCCCATTGAATCAATAGGGTAAATTATCGCGTTAAATCCATTCACGCCGTCCGCGAATACAAAGCACAACTCGAATCATTAGATTCACGAGTATCTCCATTATATTATCTTCCCTCCTCGATAGCCCATAATAAAGCATGAAAGAGTGCGAAATAGCGAGGCGTGGGTGCAGAGCCAGCCAAAGGAAATAAAAATCTCGTAAGCGTAGAGGGCCCCCCCCCCCCTGGCCGATAGGAGGAGAGTCTCGGTGTGGCGCTATACGTTTTTTTCTTTCTTCTCGCCTTTATATCTCGGCATCTCGGGAAGGGAAGGGAGGCCGACACGACTCGAAGAATGACGACTACACGACTGTCACGCTCGCTTAGGACCTTTAACCGAGGGGAAAAGATCGAGTTTGCTAGCTCCTTATTCAATGGAAGAAAGATTTCCTGGCTGCGCACTCGAGACCAAGAATTGGCCGAAGGGGGAACACGTGTCTTGGCACAAGGTGCTACAGAAAGCGCAGGTTCTACTTGAACGAAATTATTGTTATTATAGCTCGGCTCGGCGACCTTGCTGCCTGCACAGATCGTCTTGCTCTGCTGTATAAAGGTATTTTTTTAGGGGTGCGCTTAGGAGTCGATTAACTTTTTGGTTTTGATCGTGTGATTGATGCAACTCGGTCTCGCTGAGAAGCACTAGCTGCTTTTCTTTTTTTTTCTTTTTTTTTTTTGTATAAATTTGCAAACGAAAATTTGTATAGAAGTAAACGAGTCATTGTTATTTGAATGGTGTACTTATTAATCCTTTAATTATTTACAATACAATATCATATAAACTATACAGAGACACGAAAGCATCTTTTGAAAAAATTTTTAATGAACGCAACTTAATATTATTTTTTAAAAACCAGGAAGCTGCGTTGTTATGTAACTTACGTATAACCTGCAGATGACTGAGACAATGCGTCCAGCCTTGTCGTTGAAAAGGGTCCGGCAAAGACAATCGATCTCATTCTCACATCGGACGAAAGCATTCTTATACAGATTCGGTTACGCTGCAGACCTGCACCTTTCATTATAGTGTACGTGAATCAAAGGAGGCGGAATGGAAAGCCCCAAGTTAAATCCAGAAGGTGAGCTTCTTCAATTGATACTTCATACAATTACCACATTTCTTGGTACTTCATTCAGACTCTGGATAAACCTTCAGTAGCATTATAATTCTATTTATATTTTTTCAAATTATATAATAATTATATACATCTTTTCTTTTGATTTGATTTGATTTTAATTGCAGTTAATTTACGAATAAAAGCTGAATATCCAGTTTACACACTGAAAATTATGACGATATTTTTTCTGTAATGTATCAAAAAGTTTTAAATTAAATCATCTATTAAAATAAACTATTCTTTCAACATAAATATAAATAAGAATTGATTACTTACAAATTAAAATTATAATTAAAGATAACCCTGCAAAAACTGATAATCTTTGTCTTTACGTCTGAATAAAATTGTTTTCATGGGGATTACTGTTTTTCAAAAAAAAAAAAAAAAAAATAGTATAGGAAGGAAAGGATTTGGGTATATCCTTGCTCACAGGAGATACTTTTGGGTTAAGGGCCAGAGAGTCCAGAAGGGATATATCGATGGAAACCATGAATGAACGCGTGCACGTGCGAGACAAGACGTAATACGAGCTACGCTAAGAAACCGTACTTGTGCAACCCTTTGCCTCATCGATACTTATGAATGAAACTCGCTTGATCTTTGCTTCCGAAGCAGAGATAGTATATAGTGGGGCCACTTGTATATACAATGAACATTTTCCGGTATCACTTTACCCAAGATATCGATTCTTCCTTCCTGAAACTTAGTTTTTTTTTTCTCTCTATGCAACAAACATTACCAAGTACCATATAAATTTGTGATTTTTTTTTAATTTTCCTTATTCATAGGTATACACGTGCTTATTATAACGCACGGAAAATCCAATAAAAAATAAATTTACAAATTTAACATTCGTTGCAAACGATTAAGCTTATAAGTCAATTTACATCGTTATTATTAAAAGAAAAATCTTGTTTCACCCAACTGGAGATTTCTCCCTTTTTCGAAAAAAGTGTATTAACAGCGGCACAATGAAATCCGCGAAGCTGCAGCTGTTTCCGAGCTGACAATGCGCCGTTCCGTCCCCGCAACCCTTTGCGCGCGCACCTATAAGCACATCATCCTCCTTCGCTTTTCCTCTCTCTCTCTCCCACTCTACTCTACTCTACTCTCTGTCTCTTCTCCTCGCATATATGCATAAAGAAAAGGACGAGCTTTATGCCACCCGCACAAATCGTAACGTATTTTAGACCATGTGGCGCAGTATCGAGAATCGAACTCTTTCATTCCTGTATATATATATGCAGGGAAAATGGTTTGGCAGCGTATAAACACGCGGCGGCGCACGTGGCGGTCGGTCTCGTTTTTGCATCTGTCGGCACGCGCTTATTCTGCACTCAAAGGATTGTTATACATTGACAGTGGGCATACACGCGTATATGTGCAGGCCGCAGCTGCAGCGCTGGACGCCGATCGCACCGATTTTTCTCGGCGTTTCACCCCTTTTGCGCTATTGTCCACCGCGCGATGGATTGATTTTACGGCGATTTTTGCGTTCTAAGAGCTTTCAGAGAAAATATCTTTGGTTAAGCTATTCAATTGAAATTTTCTGCATTTGACTGTGATTTTTAGATTCTGCTTGATTTGAAACGGACAGTTTTTGTTAACATTTGAACTTAGTGGTTTTATTTTGTCTTTCTTTATCTGTAGTAATAAGAACGTTGCGAAGAAACACTATATATATTTTGCTTTAATGAACGAAAATTCATTAATGTTAGGATAAAAAAATATTTCTATTTTTAACAGTGATTAATACATATAGATTGTATACTAATAACTTTTGTACCATACATCTGCCTGTGATGAGTTCTAATATGTGGTATATGGTTCTTGTATAAATATTTTAATGGTACTTTTTCTGATTCTTTTTGGTCAGCTGGTTTTACTCTTAATTTATTATATTTTATCAAGTTAATTTTTGCGTTAATATTTCCTTTGAATATCGGATCTCCTCGGTGTTTGTTATCGCTGAATATTCAGTAAATTTGAAAATAAATAATCTATAGGAAATGCAGTATGTTGAGATATATTTTTTATATGCACAACAATACAATATCAGTCTATGATAATTCATAAAAACATTCATACAAAGTATAACAAAAATTAGCATTATCAAATATTGCGCAATACAGCATCATCTCTATGAGCAAGCGGTCTAAAAAAACTTGCTCATAATTTTCGATCCAAGCATTACATATATATATATATATATGTGTGTGTGTGTGTATTCACAGATCTAAAGAGAATAACTTGGCACGCGCTTCGGAGGCATTAATAGGCAGCGCGCGAGCCTCTATAGCAGTTAGCCCGAGCCATACACAAAAACGCGTCCACATAATAATCCGAATCTCGAGCGAGTTTCAGCTCGGCGAGCCATTATTATTATACACACGCGCTTTCGCACACACACATGCTTAGACAGAGGCAGAAAAAGAGAAAAAAGAAGAAGGGTAGGGTGGCTCGCGTCGGGCGCGTGCTGCGGCACTCGGCGCATACACAGAAGGGACAAACAATGGGCCCAGCCTGGAAATCAGCCATTGTGGTGCAGGTATTGTCGAGCCCTCTCTCTCTCTCTCTCTCTCTCTCTCTCTCTCTCTCTCTCGCTGTGCCGAAAAGATGTGACATCGGCTCCAGCATAGCAGCGGCGGCAGCTGCTGCACTTCTCTCCCCTTTGCTCCCCCTCGCGGCAGAGCGCAGCTCGTCAAGTGGTCCCGCTGCTGCCTGCTTTTTCGCCACCCCTCGCCTATGTATGTATACGTATAGTATAAATGCGCGCGGCCAATGGATCCGGGATCGGAGCGCAGGCACGTACGCTGCAGACTCGCTCTCCTCGCGAGGAAATCTTGATTTGTTTGGCGCTGCGTGTGTGGCGCGTGGCCTTGAAAGCGAGACGCGCGAGCCATGCCAGAGGCTGTATACATACGCTCCGGTGTGTATAAAAGCCAGCCCCCGACAAATGTCACTTTTCGGGATTTCGATGCGGCGACCGGGTGGGGGGGGGAGAGAGAGAGAGTGAGAGAGAGAGGGAGTGAAGCATTGTATAGGACAGATATTTCGTATAGAAATTTACACGCGCGCTCGCGTGTTTGCTGTCTCTGCAGACTCTTATAGCCTTTATGCGGGATTTTTTGCTGCGGCGCAGCTTCGTTGTGTTTGATTGATTCGCTCGATGAATTTCGAGTCGACTTATTTTTTGCGCGTATCGCACTGATTAATTTTGACATCATTGCATTGCTGTAGCAGGGTATTTTTTTTATAATCGATGCGTTACATTTTTTATTACTTTTTATATGCCAAATACTTTAAAATATTACAATGTCTAAAATTATTATCTTGAAAAATTTTCATGCAAGCACGTTAAAAATTCTCATAAAGAGGATCGTACATCAATTACAATTTGAAATACATAATATAATATATGATTTATCATAAAACAGAGTAGTTATACTCTATCTGTAATAGTAGAACCTACAATAAAAATGTGTAAATTCGATCAAAAATTTATAATCAAGTAACTTAATCTTTCCCGAGATTTGTTTCTATTATCTAAAATATTTTTATGTGAATATTTAATGCCTATTTATAATTTAGATTCAAAGATGTCTGTTAACCAAACAGGAATGGTTTTTTGAATAGATAAAAAATATTTGTATACTTGGGGATCAATAAATTCGACGATAAATAGCTTAATATAAATAGTACTTACAAAATAAATTCGTATTAAATTCTCAGTGGTTGGACTGCTAAAAGTGGAAGAATGAAAAGTACCTTAGAAAAATGACTAACAATAATGAAATTGCATATGCACCTGGTAAAATTTACTAGAAACTATTGTTCATTAAGCAACTTTTTTAAGTTCCCGTGCAAATTTACAGAATCGCCCGTATATATAAGCCGGTGAGCAGAAGAAGTATTATTTCAGTTTCGGTATAATCTGTGATTGGGTTACAAAATACCATTGTATTTTTTACTAGAAAATTTCCATGTATGAACGTTTCTGTAATTGGTATAAATGGCACAAATAATTAACCAATTATTAACGTTACATAAATTATTCCAAGTCTTCGTATTCAAAATCACATATAATTCATCAGCAATGCGGTACATGATAAAATAAATTATTTAGCCAACCTATATTAACGTCCAACATTAAAAAATTATAAAACTCACAAAATCATTCATTTGTCTCCATAAGTTATAAGAGCAAGCTTAGAAGCGTAAATTTTCTTACGCACATTAGCATGTTTAAAAATGCACGGGTCGATTCCGCGCGATTAATTTACAGATTTCCGGGGAAACGAAATACAATTATTCACAGCTCATTACAATATTCTGTGCGCAGGAATATATTAGTGCGTGAAAGGCGATAAAGTACGCTTTACAATCCTATCCCAGCCCCATTTTACATTCTCATTACATATGATTATTTCGTGTTAAGCAATATTCCTTTATACACAATGGACAAAAGATATCCGAAAAAAATGCTAATGAAGCGATCAAATGAATATTAATGCCAAGCGTATAGATGAGTTTTGAAGAAAAAGAAAATAGAATGCAAGGATCAAGAAGTCACTGCTACGCTTATGCCTAAGCACACAATAGGAAACTTTGCTCGCCCGAGTGCCACGGACTTTCTCCCTCTCGTGCAGTATAATAAGCCGAGAGAAGCAACGATTCTCGCAGGTAACTGCACCTTAAGTTCGTGCCTGTATAATCCTTGGCTTTGACCTCTTACAGAAAAGAATTATATAGCCACCCCGTCACAATGTCTTTACAAGGCCCTAACACACCGTGAATTCCCAAAGAAGAAGTAATAAAAAATATAAATCACCTTGGAATTGTCTTGACAAAAACGAGAATTACATAAATATTGTGGCGTGTCAAAATTTTTTTTTTCTTTAGATTTCACGATTAACTCATTGTAGCGGCAATAATACAAATACTAAACGATCTTAATGCATTTTTCCAAAGTCGTACAAAATAAATTGAGAAACAATTCGATATTTCTTCTTGTTTTTCTCCTAGACAATCGACACATTTACCTATTCAAGAATAAATCCTTAAATGGCATTATTAATTAAGTTTCACGTTGAAAAAAAGTTATTGCAACTCATGCTGCACCTTAAATTATGTGTTGTATTGCTTCCTTGCATCTTCTACATTCCGACAAACTCCAAATCCATTCGAACGCATTTGCAAATGCGAAAGATCGAGAGTTGAACGACCGCAGAGACAAGAGTGCGCACGCAGTAGTCATCAAGCGACGCAACATATATAAACCACCTGTTCAACGCTCGAACTTTGACGCATCCCAAAAGCACGGCGTCACATGGCCACTCGACAAAATTGATATATCTATATATATGTATATACTGTACTTATGTGCAAACAAGAAACTCGTCATCGCGATGGCCAGCGAGCTATAATAAGCGCGTCTATCGGAACGGTAGATCTAATGCGCAAGCGCCCCTGCACAGTTAATTAATTAGTCGAACGCAGAGCGAGTTCCGAAAACGTAATACGTCTATCTAATCGCGTGCGCCATATGCCTATAATACTCGAATAAGTAAGCTTGGACTTTCTGCTTTATCGCTGCCGAAGGCCTGACTCCTCTCCTGCGCATGTAATTGCTTCGATGGGGCGGATTTTCTTCTTAATTGGAGTATCATCGCTACGAGCATTGAATACACTTACGTGAACGCTTATTAATTGTATATCTGCCTTGATTGCCCGACGTTCGAAGTGTGTGAGTTGTAAAGGATTAAGTTTAGAGAGAGTGAAAGTACATAGTTAGAGTATATAGTCAAGGGGATGTGCTATAAGCCGGAAAGATTCCTACCTTACCGGTTCTTCCATTTAACGAAGTACATAAAGATGGAGATTAATTTCTGGAAAAAACTCTGTTAGCAACTTGGTGTTATTGTAAACAATAGATGTCTGCATCCATCCTTTACCTTTGTAATTTACAACGATTTTTATCTATAAGAAATTTTCGATGATAAAAATTGCTATTAATTATCGATGGAATCTTATGAAACGGGAATCACATCATGTTTACATCTTTACCGAGCAGCTGACAAAATTTTTCCAGTATTTAATCTCTAAGATCTTTATATATTTCGTTAAATATCCAAGAACCGGTACAGTAGGAATCTTCGTGACCATAGCACATCCCCATAATGATATCCAGCAATTTGCTTTAAAATTAAATTATAGCATTGTAAGCTGGCGGGTTATCTTTTTGCTTGGATATCCATGTCCGAACCACATGCTTTTTACGAGATTATCACTCCGAGTGATCTGCACGGCTTACACTTTACTGTCGCGCATATCGACCTCGGGACGATTTGTCACATCCTTCCTTTTTTTTTAATAAAGTTTATAGACTCGAATGGGGGCAAATACCGTCGAGGCCACAGTTTAATTTTTCTTCTATTCCAAGTAACTTGTGTATCTATGATTTACGCGAGGACTCCCCATTTTTTAATTACGACTCTGGTGCTTATTGGATTGCGAAACCAGTCGCATGTTGATATAGACAGATTTACGATAGCAGAGAAAATGATGATTCCTTTACGATGATATACGAGACGCCTCGCTTTATTTTGATAATCCAATGTGATTATAGCTGTTTCGCATAATTGAAACGCGACGATATATGGATGATGAATCCGAGAGAATAGGAAATACTTTTGTGGATTATTAGGCGTGGATTTAAAAGAAACTGAAAGAATTTCAACGCGGAGACTCAATGGGAAAAAAGGATTATAATTATACATACACATATTTTATGTTCATTAATTACCAGCACATAGCTACCCCCATTTCAAGGCATTACCCAAGAATTTCCAGCATAAAAATTCTTTCTCGTTGCGGCAAACGATAAATCACACGGAATTCAAGGTAAAGCTCAGCAGGCTGCATCTAAGCGAAAGCAAAGAAACAGCGATAAAGCCCCAGCAAAACGATTATAAAGAAAATCTTGGCTAGCGATAAGGATATTTCGTGCCAAAGCGCGAACAGGGAATTCGTGCGCGTCGCAGCAGAGCCACACGAACAACTATATATATACGCTGTGTATATAATCTGCGAGCATACGGCAAACCGATCATAGATCACTCATGAAATGGAAAAAAAAAAGGCACACGGTCTAAGTATACGTATACATACATCAGCAGGCGGTTCCGCGGCGCGTCGGCACGCGCTAACTCAATTAGCATAATGACGATAGGCGGCGCACGAAGGCAGAGTGTATTATATACACATAGAGAGAGAGAGAGAGAGAGAGACAGACGTAGAGTAAGCAAACAAATGCGCGGATCGTCAAATGTATACGTCCGAGCTGCTTATCTCGGCGTGTCCATCTCACCGACTCGTATACCGACGACATATGTGCTATTATCTGTTTGTGTGCAGCAGCGTACTTTGTGCACTGCGATGTGGAATCGACGCTAAATAGAATAAAAACTCGGGAGAGAGATAAGAAGGCCAAGATATATATAGAGGGTGAAATAACCAAATGGATGAGTAGACGTGTATATGGTCTTTTTGTCAAAGTGATAAATTTTAATTGGGCGTTGCTTTGACGCGTGGCTTTTTTCTTAACGTTCTGCTTTAAAAATAAAGCTTTGTATCGATGAAAATTTTCGAAATTTAATACACATACAAAACATATAAACTATACAGCTTGATAGAACTTAGAACTGATTGGATTTTTGACACCATTGCATCATATAATGATTGTATTACTTAAAAGGTCTGTATGTCTTTTTTTGTACATGCGTTATGTGATCCAAATTTTAAAAGTTTAATATTTTTTTTATGAAATTTGTTGTACGTTTTGAATCCAACTTGTTTTAGAACTGACTAGATTTTTGAGTCGTTTATACATTATTTAAGTGATGTATACATTAAATCGTATATTGAAATACAATATTTAAAAAAACTTTGACCTTGAAAAAACAAACTGCTAAATCGGTTAATAGCGTTTTTTTATATATAATTAAGTCGAAAATTCAAAGATGAGAAAACATTTAAGATTTAGTAGAATAATTGAGTTTATAGTTGTAGCAATAAATAATTTATTTTTAATAAATACTTGAGCATATATGTATTAAGTCTTTACATATTTTTTCGCAAGGTCTCTTTTTCGAGCTAATTTGATTTTCATCAACCAAATCAGCCACTAAATAATTAGCCTTGAACGAGTGAAAATCCAGCGGTAGAAGGAAAAGCATCACGCTAGCGTTTAACGTAAGTAGTGTACACATGAACCTCTGCATGTCGACACGCGCGCTGTTTAATTCACCACTGTCACATGAGACTTGGCCAGCCACTTGTTCTTCAAGCTCTTTGGTACCTCAAAACTCGGTACCTATAGGATTAGTCTATGGTATTCCGGAGGCAGCATTACTTATAGGTTTAAAATTATAGAGAAATTGATTATTTTTCTACATTTGGAATTGTATTAAACAATAACAATTGCTAAATATGGAAATAAAACAAATATCTGATAAACTGTTGATATGCTAACATAAGTATAGCATAAAATATATAAATTATCAAAGAACCAAATTCATTTTCTAGTGAAAAATCATGTCATTTTTATACTTTCTATTCTACTGTTTAATTAAATAATTTTTTCTTCATTTGAGTAAAAGCAAGCTTGTCTTGAAACAATAGTCTTAAACATTAATGCTACTCTTTATTGTACATATGCATATGTACAAGCTAGAAAAAAAAATAGGGAACTTATTTGAAAATATTAAAAATATACAAATAACATGGTTAAATTGGTTAAACAAAAAAAAAAGCTGCTCCTCTTTTCAAACGCCCCTAATTATACACCCAGTAAAAAGAAATCAGTTCGTTGAACCCCAAGTAAAAATCATATAAGTATTCCAGCTGGACTCGGCGAGAAAACAAAACGAAGCCTTTTGCGCGCCAGCCTCGAAGAAAAGGACACACCTTCTAACCCCGGAAGCTCAAAGCCTGAAAAAAAAACGGAACGAAAACACACCCATAGAGGCTGGCAAGTGTTGGCAGATAAGTCGCTTGCACCTTGCCGTATACCTACAATATTCCCTTCTGAACAGTGGCAATGGCATTCGTCCAGGCAGAGAGGGGCTATATCTTGATACGCGTATATCGCTTTTGCGGCTCCTGTATATACTATACCGTCCGCCTCATAATGTAAAGAAAGGCGCTCTCGTGTACTGCAAGGGGGAAGAAAAGGAAGGAAGGAAGGAAGGAGCGACGCTTTCGTTCGTCCCCCTATATATGCAAGGTGGCTCTGCGTGAGGGGATAGGAAAAGAGAGAGAGAAGAGAGAGAAGAGAGAGAGAGAGAGAGTAGCGGCCCTGAAATCAAGAATGAATGGCTAAGGTTAAGGCGTGTGCATGTGTGGTGTGTGCTGCGAGTTGCACTAGCGTGAGCTCTCCCTTTTTCTTTTCTTTTCTTCGTCTGGTGACGTATTATACGGCAGCCGTCGTCCGCTGCACACGGCCTACGTCAGACGACCTTACAAGGTGCCCCCAGCTACGAGCACGTGTATGTCTGTTAGGTGTGTAAGCGTAAGAATGCGTGACGTATACGAGCTGGATACTTTGCACGGCCTGTGGAGCTATGTATACTGCTTTCTTTGAGAGAAGGCCAGATGCTGGATGCGCGCAAGGTGTACGTCTTTGTGACTGTGTCTGCATCGGAATATTGGGACCGATGCGCAAGTGCGATTATATTGCTGCGCTTCTTATTGAACGATGATTCGATAAGGGGATGCGTTTCGTTAGATGCGTTTATTTTTTTTTTTTTTTTTTTTTCTCCTTATTCGTAGCTCCACTCGCATTTACTTTCTTAATCAATGAATTAGTTTAAATAAAACTGTTGAACGAAACTAGAGTAAAAACATTCAATTCACCATTTAACATATATTAAATATGTTATTTTTAATCGAATGCATGAAGTATTTTATAACTTTTTATAATTACTTTATTATTTTATATTTTTTTATTTCTTCTCGAGAAAAGAATCCCCGAAGTAATAGATGGCATTTTCGCGAGTATAAAACTTAAAACAAATCCTCTTCAATATTACATTACACGGGCTTGAAATTCTACGCGCATTTTTCAATTTCAGATGCACATATCGTGCTCACGCGAAAACCAACACTCCTACATTTTCACTCGACGCCTGGCATAATCACGTTATACGACAATGTATATACTCTGCACATAACGTATAAACAGCATCGTGCACAAGTAACCCGATAACCCACCATGGCTCCGTCTCATTGCAACCTCCTTCTGTCCTATACACACACACACACACACACACGAAAAAAATAAACAAATTCCTTTCCACAGCCTAACCCAACCCCGGTGCTCGTACCGAAAAATTAATAACTTCCGCGTAATCGAATAAAAAAAGCCTGCACAAAGAGCCATATGCAAGCCGCGGCTAAGCTGAAAAATGCAAATGCCAGTGTCCCCGGAGAGACGAGCTGGTCTCCCTCCTCGTTATAGAAAGGGACAGAAAAGGAATCGGGCATCTGCGCGACATACCTCAGCGCGTTACCAATCAAACATACATTAAGTTCTGGCACGAGGTCCTTTTTACTTTGTACGCGTACCCTGTGGATGGAAATCACGTCCGGGGAAAGCCGTATGGGCCTCGAAACCAAAAAAAAAATCCAAGTCGAAGGGTTCGATGCCCCGCGAGCGTGAAATGCAGGAGGAAAAGAAATTAAGGTAAGTATATATTATATACGTACAGTCCCGCGAGGGGAGGAATTTTCGGATAGATTATATCTGCATGGGGGGCTTCTAAGGGGGCAAACTTTTCATTTGTCTTTGAAAATTACATTTTCTTTTTCTTAAATAAAATTTGAATGTTTGTTGTAATTTATTTACAAAGAATGTTTGTCTTAAGCGAAGCATGTTATTTTGAATTAACTAAGTAGTTATGCTATGATGAGTTTAATTTTATTATTAACACTTTTTGTTACGTAAATCAGTCTGCATCTGATTGCAACCCGATAAATAACAATTTCAATTTACAAATTTTCTGTAATGTTATTTCACATTCAGCAGCTGTAATCCGTATAATCAGCTGCAAAAATGATGTAGCCAACAATATACTGCATAACATACCTGAAACAATAAAGACATAACTTAATTCATTGCAATATTATGTAAGGGCACTGTTATACGGTCACGTTTCGAGCATTGCAAAATCAAATAGCAGCAGTGTGGAGCTATAACTAATCGAAAATTATTGTACCGAATGAAACGCGATGCTCGCACAACTATGATAAAAATGAATGTCTATAGACCAAAGGCCCAAGCTGCATGCAGGTAAATATATAATAGGACCCAGTTTGCACACAAAACGCGCCATGCAAAACCAGCACCGCGCTTAAACAAAAACACAAGCTCGCGGCTGTAAAAAATCCAACAAGAGATTTTCGCCAGCAGCGGTACATATACCCCCCTCCTCACTCGCTACGCTGCACACACACACACACACACACACACTCACACATGTTCGAGAGAGAGAGAGAAGCCGATCGAGGGCAACCCCTCTCTCTCTCTCTCTCTGTATTTCTCCCTATAATCGCTTCTTTGCGCCTGGCATTGTCGGCGCGCAGCTGCCGAGGCAGTCTCTCGACCCCCATGCATGCCCCCATAGACGCGCGCACGCATTACACACACGGAGCCCGATGCACCGCTTGTATTATACAAGCTCTGGTAAGAAGGAGAGAGAGAGAGAGAGAAAGGAGCGAGTTTGAAGGGCCGCCGCCGGCCACGTCACGTGCCACCTGGCCAGCTCTCGCCCCGCGCACGCACGCGCGTCCATTACGCACCTACCTATATACTTCATACTCCTATATACATATATATGCGTGTGTGTGTGTATGTGTGCGTATTTTCTCTCCCTTTTCTTTATATATGTATAGCTGTATAGCATTGGTCTTTGCTGCGCGCACGGTGCGCGTGTGTTATACCTGTCCAGGGTGAAGTATTTTTTTTCCTCTCTCGCTTTTTTTATGTATATATATATACGCGTTCGGAACGATCCCGTTTCTTCTTCCGATATATGGACGAGGGTGCTCAACTTTGCTGTTTCGAGATCTGATTTGGGTTTTGCTTTACTATATAGATACTTTGTATTACAAATATTTTGAAACATTTCCAAAAGTTTACGATACACTTATTGGCTAGAAATTGTTATAAAAATTATTGTGTGTACATTCTGTGATAAAAATGGACAATATATGCTTTCTGATAAGTTGAAAGAAAAACGGAATCAGAAGATAATTATGTACAATTTTAGCGGCAGATAGGAATTTTTTTTACAATAAACAATAGAAATAAACCTGCTAACTAAAAATATAGAATTCTTTTACTCGCATGAGCGTAATTATATAGTCAGATCGATTATTCATCATCGCGAATTGTTGAGAAAGAAAACAATACTGCACGCGCGTGTCTAGGCAATTTTTCCGCCCTTTTTGTGGTTCCGTAGTCCATACCAGTGGACTTGCATAATATAGATTACTCGAGGGCCCGAAAGTGTCATTATATGTACACCGGTGTATTACGCATTCTGGCATAGAACTAATAGCTGGAAATTCTTCTTCTTGCAAGGGGGAAGTTCCTACGGATGTCATTAGCCCGAAGTGTAACGAGCACCGATCTCCAATTCCGTATAATATGTGCAGAACTTTTGTTGCGCCATGTAAATCGGAAGTATTATGGATGTATATACAGGACGCGTGGAGAACGTCCAAAAATCACTTTGGCTAGCTTTGATTAATGAACGGATGTTGCAGAAGTGTGCGAGGAAGGGAAACCGGATGATTAATCGTCGTCATCGGGAATAAATGCTCTGTTTTCTATAAAAAGCGTGTAGTTCCAATTAGGGAGCGATTAGTGCTATAGTGAAACGCCGACGCGGCTGCTGTGCCTTATAGAGTGCAGTTATGTCCGCGCTCAGCTGAAAGATATAATGAGATCTATAGCCGAGCGATGCTACGATATCCAGCTGGAGTTGCTGGAATTTTCCTCAAAGTGTAAGCAGTTTTCTTCCTCGGCCACGGCTATTGATCTGCGGGGGGCAAAAGTCCATTGCGATCTATTACGATTCGCCACTACAACTTTCTGATTGTTGATAAGCTATATACATATACCTATATACGAAGAAGAAATATATACAAGAGCTAAAGTTTCTGATGATTACACAACTTTTTTTTTCAACCTGTATCGTTACCATATAAGTACTAAGAAAATTAATAAATAATATTTAACCCAGAGTTTTATTTAAATTACATAAACAAAAGCATTTTATCCAAAAATATTTCAATTCCATTCCGTACAAAGTAAATCTTTAACAAGTTTTTTTTAATCGAATACACCGTTAGCGGGCTACATGCTAATCCATTACATTATATGCTTATTGCACTCGGCAGCCGTCCACATCGGCAATCGAACGTCTAACGAATCGGCGCATGCAGCAGTAAAAATGTAAAAAAGTATACAATACAAAGCAAATGACGCGAAGAGCATATAAGCCGACTGGCTAGCAGCAGAAACTCTAACGAGCCTTTATCCCGATCATTTATACTTAGAATTCGAAAGAAGCGAGACAGATAGCGGCGCATGCAGCTAAGCTCGCGCTGCACGAGACACGCGCGAGACTACTTGTATGCTCCCTCGATTAAAAATCAATTGACGCGCAGCTGCAGCAGCGGCGACGATAAAACAAAACTACACTGCACAGGGCACAGGCACGCCGCGTATACGTGGTGATGTGTGCAAGCGTGTGCAGCCTGCACGCATATGTATATACCTGCAACAGCTCCCTCTTTTCCAATTACTATCTATATACGTAATCCTTGGACGCGCCGCGGTCTATACGTATATATCTATATGTACGTATATACATAATCAGGCACGTGTGCGAGCGCTTGCCCTCCGATTTTATCTATGGAAATACGCACACGCGCGCGCGGCTCACTCTATGCGTCCGCCTCGGTCTGTGCGCGCAGGGGGTCTTATGTGTATACTCTTGTAGGAACGTCGCGATGTGTCTCGCGGACTCTGCACTGCAATTTGCTTGGGGGGTTGCTGCTGCTGTTCACTCGCGTTGAGTCGCGCAGACTGAATGACGCGCGCGTACACTGATCGATTTTATCCGTGCTTGTTGCCCACCTGAATGTGTGTGTGTGTGTGTGAGTTGGGTTGAATACTGATTTTTTGGTGACGGCGACATTTTCGTTCGAGATCAATTAGTTGAGAAATTATACGTTGTAGGACTTTCATTGACAAGCTTATGAAATTTGCTCCAAGATCAATTCTAAAAGCTTGCATAATATAAGTAAGCGTTCATTTTAATTTTGTATCTTATGTGAATATTATTAAAAAGGCGCCGAATGGAAGAAAGTTAAAATGCAAGCATCTCTGCTAAAGCAGTGAGTTTTCGTAAAAGAGATGGCATGTACAGCAGAGGGAAAATTAAGATCAATATATAAGGTGATTTCCTGAAAGGCAAATATTAATAGAATTCGTATCGCCTATACCTATATACAGCCTTACACTATCATATTCAAGGAGTGAGAGACGGATGTTCATATGTATCCGACCAAATTTAAAACTAACGGCGATATAAATATTTTAAGCGAATCATAAAATACATTAAAACTCATTTTACTTTCTCAAAGAGAAAGCTTTGTAGCGGTGCAAATTTTCAAATCAAGGATTTTGACGAATTTCGGTGTTTTTCAGGTGCCTGACTCAGAATATAAGGTTATTAAAATATGTATGTATGTATTGATGTATGAAACCAAATTTTGTGTCTACCATAACTTTGAAACGGATGCATGTAATGAGCTGAAATATTGTAGCATCTTAGGCATGACTTAAATTAGAACTGATTAAATTTTAGAGCCAAATGGATAATTTTAAGGTCTTATTTGGATAACTCTTCAAACATTTTTTTCGCTAAAGGTATCTAAAATGTAGAGTGATATTCTTAAAGTGCATTTAATTTCCTTCAAAATTATGTATTTTAAGACTACTCACAAGTTATATTGACTTAAAAATGTGGTTTTTTTAAAAGTCTACTTTTCAGAAAAATTAACTAATTTTATTAATTGTAATATCTCCAGAAATTTATAGAAATTATTAGAATTTGTACAAATCATAGAAGTCAATAGCTTTTTTAAAAAAAGTTCTTATAGGTATACATTTTCTAATTTTTTGAGGTGTTCTTTGAGAAAGAATTCTGATAATTCAGTTAGGAGCGGTTTTTTGTATGCTTCATGTGCTAAATTTAATAGGCACAATTTAAATGGAATTACAAATATGATGCTGCAAAAATGTCCAGAGTAGCTCCTCGTACTCTATAAATAATTTATCGAATAAATTAGAATCACAGGATACCGGCTTGATATATTAATTACTAATTGTGCTCGTTTGACATATAGGTTTCCTATGTATACGCAACTTCATTTTGCAATGAATCTTTGCATCCGCCTTTCTATATATCCTTGTGAATTATCAGAAATTATGTTTCCTGTTACACTTCTCATAATGATACACACATTAACTATGCAAGGATACATATTGAATCGTAAAATCAAATAAATTTTAGTTCGCGTGTAATGTTGACATTAGCGATTCTTGATTAAAATTATATTATAATTCGTGCACTGATTTTCAGCTTAGCTTATCCAAATTAAAATCATTGATTTCAATTCTTTTTCTGAAACTTAATAATAGGTAAATCTTAACCCAATCTAATTGGGAAACAATCGACGGAAGATTTTATCCACCAATCAGCTGCACTTAACAAAGCAATCGCATCTCCTTTCGATTAAGTTGTACACGATATACACATCCCAGCGATCTATCGACATACACTCAAAATAGAAGTAGCACTTGCTTGCTTAAACATTGATATCGCAATAAAATTATCGAGCGCGTGCACCTTTCTCAAATATGATGTTACCGAACCGCAGGTAACGTTTCGAGACAGATAGTGCAAGCAGATAAACGTTATATTTTCACGGGTGAAATCGTTGAGCCAACTATACTTCGACGCGAGCGGGTATAATCGACGTGCGACAAACATTGGAAGTGTGTGCACCGAGATTTCGAGCTCTATGTTATATCGTGTGTCATCTTCACCTGCCGACTGTACCGAGGGGTCGGCCGAAATCGTTATCAGTCACTTTCACACGCGCATTGACTTTCTGTGCAGGCTGTATATACACGTTACCGTGTCTCGAAATTCGTGTAGTGAAAACCAATCGCTACACACGTCGCTCGTTAACTCTTCGGAGCGTCTGTAATTCTACACTAAAAATACGTCTCTTGTAAAAAAAAGAATATAAAACCGACGCGACGCAAAGATCGCCAACCCCAGGCAATTAAACGCGAGAAATCGTCATTGACATCGACAAAGCAAACGAGCAGACACATCCAGCTCTTCTAGAATCCTATCGCAAGCAAGAGATATATAGTAATCCCCCGAGAGTTCGATTGGTCGGTTCTCTGTTCTTATCGATGCGGCTTTGACGCCCGATCTTGCCCCGCATCAATTGAAATCTCCGCGCCGCGCGTAATCTCGCAGAGCGATCGCGGCAAATCTCCGCGTCGCAAGTGGCGCAGCCGCAAAATTCTGTGCACCCCTTCTTCGTGCGCAGCTCTTTCTATATACATATATGTATGCGTGCGTGTGCAGGCGCGCTTTATCTCGGCCTGGCCTTCGTCGGTATCCAATCGCTGCTAATCGGACAGATGGCTGTGCTGTTCGCGCGCTCCGTGCAGCCCTACGTACTTACCGTATAGTAGGTATATATACACCCCGCAGGAAATAATTGCCTAATCGGAGAAAAGGGGGAGGGTGAAAAAATTTACCGAAACAGGGATTTCTTTTTTATTTTATACTTTAATTGGCTGTGGTGCGCGCCTTTTCAATAGATTTCAGATTCTTAATAAATATTTTTCTTCCTGCGAAAATTCATTTTTAACTCGTTATTTTGTTTTAATCAAATCATGGATCGTTGTATTTTTTAACTTTTTAAATGAACGTAGAAAAAAACAAAATCTTAAGCGGATCCCTTTCTACGGGAAATATTGCATGCAGAATTTAGTGAACGGTCGAGCAAAATTTATCTAAAAACTCGAGCTAGACGCGTCACGTAAGATCTGCTAACAACTCAAGAGAATCTACCGGAGTAGCTCGGTACATTTTGCTTGAGCAATCGAACTAAAAAAGCTAGGTATATACATAAACAACACATATCCAGCTCAAATTAAATGAGGAATAGAAGCGAAATCAATTGCCCTTTCGATTCTGCATACAATCCAATCAGTTAGTTTTTATATCGATATAGTTAGATAAGGTTTAGGATTTAAATTTTAAAATTTCAGTAATGTTTCCCTAAGAACTTCGGCACATTCTGCTCAGCTTTTATTTCATTAAAATCTAACCCAAGTTACTTGGTTAGTTTTTCCATGATAGGCGATAACCAGAATAATGATAATAAATGATTTCAGTGGCCATAGTAGATATTCATCACAGCGCATCTGTGCACGTACTTTATACACAAGTGTGCATAAATTCGTGCACATTAAACGCACACATGGACGCGGAGAAAACACTAAAGTCCCGCTGCAGAAGCGATGCGGGCACGCGACTGTGACAATAGAAAACTCGAAGGTTACATGCATGCGCTTACAAGTCCACATACTATATATGTGTGTGTGTGTCGCTTTTTGCGGGCGGCGTCGAGTGGCGGAACGCCAATTCATCGCGCGCAATTGAATCGGTTCCGAGAGGCGGCAGAACTAATGCGGCAGAAGTCAACGACTGACGAGGATTTGCGTTTTGTGCTCGCGCACCGATGCAATTACACTTACCCTCGTGGGCGGTGTATTTCGCTTTTTTTCTTATACAGAGGAAGAGGGAGAGAGAGAGAGAGAGAAAAAGCCCCTTTTATTCGCCGAGCGCCTTTGATTCGATCTGCTGTGCTCTCGCTTTTGTTCTTGGCTGCAATTCCTTTTCTGCGCCTCTCTCGTTCTCCTGTAGTAGGCGGCTGTAATTCGATTATCGCGATCGCCTTGTTCGCCGTGAATCATGTGTGCAGAATCGTCGACGCGTGGCGAGCGAGCAGTTACAGCATTAAAGATGAACTAACTCTTATGTTGCTGAATTTTTAGCGAAACGATAATTTCTGCAAAATTTTGTAGAAATGAAAAGAACATCCTTAAATTCGATCCCTCCAATTATATATTCATTTGTATTATTACACATTCTAAAGTAGAGTCGGCACGGATTTGACCAGATCTTGTGGTGATATATATAATATATATTGATCCCTCGCGGAAATCGAGGCATACAGCGTACGACGTCAATGGGGACGGAAAATCGAATTCGGGATAGAGAGATATATACACAAGTGTCACCGGTCTATATTTACTGGAACTTCCTTCTGACGTGTAGCGCATAATTGATTTATGTCAAATTAATATTAATCCATCATATCGCGGCTATGAATAATGAGAGGTACTCGCCTCGCTATGCGCTCGACTATCTGCGCCGCAGCGTTTCCTTGGATGCACCGTCTGAATATTACACGACGCCGCTATATAATTGTATTGATGAAGTTGCGATGGTACATTCCTAAATAAAGTTCGGGCGCAGCTGCTCTGTATTGCACGCCTTAGAAGTAGATGTATATTATTTTCCGGCGTGCGCACTTTACTATTCTGCGCGAGACTCATCGAATACCGATATTTTCCATTGTTCATAATTTTGTATAGTTTTTATTTCGCTCGGATAAGTAATTGATCGGAAGTTCTTTGATATTTATTAAACTACAAATGTTTATCACGGAGAAAAAAGTTGTATGAAAAACTACTGTGTTCCGATAGTATTTAAGTACTATCGGAAGTAAGATATAAGTAATTATTAATACCTACAAAATAAAAAAACTTTCTACGTTTTATTGTATTATTTAACATATAGTTATAGTTAATTAACATTGCAATAATTATGCTAAATATAGAATAATTTATAGGAAAATTGAATATAACTTGCTAAATATTACATTAAAACATAGTAACTTTTCTTATTTTATTTGTCTGCCCCTTGATTACGACGGAACATAGTAATTTGTCACAGAAATTTTCTCTATGCATGTAACTGTGTTACAATGTGTTATTATTGCTGATAAAAATCATTTTTAGAAGGCAATTCTATTATGTAAAGAATAATAAAATGTCCGTTGGTCAAAGTCCAGAAATAATGAACGAGTCCAACCCTTTCATATTCTCTAAAGCTCAGTCAAAATTGAAATAAAAAAAAATAAAATAGGAATTTCAAGCCGAGCACACTATATACTATATATATCCATCCCTTTATATCGAATTCCCAAATCGCACCGATTAATTCCTCGAGCACCGCAAATAAAATAGCCCGAAACAAAATCTATCTCCAATCCACGAACACAAAGAGCATTTGGATCCTAATATCTCATAAAAAAGACAGATATCCCACAATGACGAAATCTCGTCTTTGTTGGCAACCATATATACAGATACGCATACAATACATATATACAGAAGCAAAAAAAAAATCAATATCCCAGCGAGATATACTCGAAATAAGTGCATATACCCCAACGCCCAACGCACAGAATTCCACACGCACACACATACACATACGGATACGAATCGTCGATTTTCTTATTTCCCCTCCCCCACGTAGCAGCAGACATACACACAGAATAAAGCGAGGCTCGACCCCAGAGCTTGGTCTCGTCCACTCGACTGCGGGACGGCGACGATTGCGTTGGTAGCTCCTTCACGCACACTCACGCACACACACGCACACACACGCATATGGAGATGGGGGTGTCGCACCGCGGGGGTCGGCCACTTACGCATCTGTCCACCAGCATGGTATGTAGAATCGGGGGTGTATGGAAGCTGTACACAGAGCCACGACCTCATGCCGGGAGGCAGTTATAAAGACGCGTATACAGGAAAGAATGCGCCAATGTTGGACGGCTTGATTGAGATGTTGCACGCACACACACGCATAACAGTTTAGATGAAGCTGCTATGCAGTAGACCGCGCTATTTCACGGATTAATACGCACGAGGATCGCGGACTATATACCGTTGATGATGAGTTGCGGCGAAAAGTGCGGTACGGAGCTACTTTTTAAGGGGGGGGGGGGGTGGCTGATTGGTCCTGGCAATTAGTTGCGCGTTTTTCAAGTTGTGTTTTGTCTTTGCTGACTGGGATGGGGATCGAGAAGAAGAGTGTATTGGTGTACTTGCTGAGAAGAGGCCAGATAGATATATAGGGTTGGATTGACTCTATACGTTGGTATTGACTGAGGGTTTGATGCTGACTAGAGCCTTGATCATTATTTGATCGTTGATTAAGGTGTTGACGATGATTTTCCTAACCGCATAATTAGCTGCTATATCAGGTTTATGATCATTTGGTCAATGATTAATTTTAAATATCAATTTATACATTAAACGCTACGTATTAAAGCATTTTATTTGAAAAAAATGTTGTGCTTGAAACTTATTGTACAATTGTTATACTAACTTTAAATTAGGTATGCATTTAATTTTTATACATAGTGGGGAGCAAAATATTTATATAGTTCAGCATATAAAAGCCTAAATTTTCCTGTCACGGTAGTTCAAAGTACGAATGATATTTTAGCTATAGTAAAGCCTTTATCCGGACGATCAAGAGGCTAATATTACCAATTTAATGCCCCATTCGATACATGAAAATGTCAGTTTTTCTCAAACCCCATAGTAGTAACTAAGCAAAGAATAATCGATAATTACTTAGAAATTCAAACCAAAGAAAAGAACGTTAACGTATTCCAGTCGGATAAAATTGTTACAACCGCGCCGAGTCATTCATAGTCGGTTGTCCTCGGAATTTTAATCCGCCCGCAGGTATCGTGAGAAGGCTTCGCAGTCCAATGTAGCGAACAATTAGGCGACCTTCTCTCGAAACTCATTGAAAAAAAAATCCAATAAAAACGAAATAAAAGTTCAAGTTTTCTAACGGATCTCCAATCGATTTTATCGAGCTCGAGGTTATAGGGGCACTACTCGTCGAATCTTGGGGCCTGACCCGTAAGGAATAGTGTCAAGGGCCCTGGAATTTTTTTTCCTTATTGATACTTTCTTCTCTAGCGGGACAATTTCAAAGTACCCATATCGTAGTGCAAGTATTTTTTTTTGTTCATTTCGACGTGGTTATACGGGTATATGCGCGGGAATCCTTTGCCGTGAAGACCTCGAGAGCAAGAAAATGTATACACGCGACAATTCGTGTCACCTGCGGGCCAATTATTGTGCAGTGTCCTGCCCTCCGGTTGCGCTCGTGAACCTATTAGAACGTCGTTCGATGAAAATTAATTCTTTTTTAGCTTTGTATCCATATAGTAAATCGAATTCGAGATTCTTTCACACGCACGATGATAAATTAAACCGTCAACATTTCATACCAACAAATTCTCAAATAAATTATGAGCTGCAGATACTAATCAGATATTCATACTTTTCTATTATCATTTCATTCGTTGACGTTCGAATGTACAATAAACACTAAAACTAATTATAATTTTTTCCTGAAATAAAACTCAATTCATTGAGGCTAAAACAAAATGCAAATAGATAATACTCGAAAAACTATGAAAATATCCAGAGGGCGAAAAGAGGGGAAATAAAGATAATTCGAGTCCCAGCTCTAGAGCCGCGTCATCGCAATAAAGTTAAAGGGCAATTACGTCGCTGGAGGCCGAAGGTAATTTTTCAAGAATTCGCGTTCTCGCGTTCGCCGGCATCACAGGGCAATATCCTCGTCGGGGCGCGCTCGGCCAAACGGTATAGCGAAAAACGTCTATAATATATACGACATGTACTCCTCGGCGAGTATTAAAAATTAAGTTTAGCTCTCGGCGTGGCCATCTATAGATCTAGGTATACGGAGGAGGCGAGCGAGAAAGCGAGATGGCAATAGTCGGCGGACTGGAGCGAGGAAGCGGCGAAATTGCCGTGGACGCGATGAACTGGCGCTCGAGTGGCTCGTTATATTGGATGTATACGAGGATGGCAAGCGCGACGTAGTATCGCTAAGTAACCGAGGGAAAGAGAAACTTTTCCCGACAATTACCGGCTTAATTGGCATACCTCGCTCCGATTCTGCACTCGAAATTTTCGCAGCGGGGCAATAAATTCTTAATGGGCCATGGCGCTCTCACTCTATCTCTCTCTCTCTCTCTTTCGCTCCTTATACCTTACGACTAAAGAACAGCTCCGCACTTATTAAAACGCCTGCAAGCTCTCGGCCAGCTTTTATGTACGTCTCGCGAAATAAGAATCTATACGCTACGCGGACCGTTTCCAATTTCATTTTACAAACATCGTGCGCGTCCGGCAGTATTATACATAATATACATATATACAAGAACTCGGAATATACGTTATTAAATGCGTTTCATAGATATTATAAACAAAATGGTGAATATTTACGAATTAGGATATAACGATCGTCGCTGCAGCTTACTTATTGATGCGCCAAGGATCAGCTGTGTGACATTGATTATTATTCATGGGGTATACGTGCACGAACGTATTATGCATTGACATATTAAACTGTAAATGACATAATCGAATATAATTCAATGCGATAATTGAAATAAAACTGTAAATCTTTAAAGTATACGAAATAAATTCTTCACAAGACGGTTGATAAATAAATATATATCGTTGATTAGTTATGCCTATATATACAAAAGCTAAGAAATTGAACGAACAACTGTTCCTGCAGCTCGAGTAGTTAACGCAAAATGTACGTAACAATAGGTCGGTGTCGAGCAATGTATTAAGCAGCCGGAGTCCCTTTCTCTTCCCTCTCTCTCTCTCTCTCTCTCTCTCTCCAGGGCACTTGTACGATATCCTATATATATATATATGATGTATACACTGGATTAGGTTTAGGGCATACACAGCGCGGTGATATACTGCATATATAGTTCGGACGATCGGACTGCGTGTCTCGCGAGAGGGAGGCAATAAAAAGCGTAGCGCCGACAACGAGAGGTCGGTCTCTCTCTCTCTCTCTCCGCGTATCCATCGTGTGCTGCAGCTGGCCGGAGTATAGAGACCGGAAGAGAGCGCGACCGCGACACTTCCTTCCTGCGGCCCCGCGGTAACGCCTGCGCTTTGCAGCCCAAAGCCCTATATCCTGCAACGCGTGTCCTTATGTATCCTATATAGCTAGCTATAGGATATATATACTCTCTGCATTCTCGCGTGTCCCTGTCTGCACCCTCTGTGTCCGCTTCCCTTTTTTTTATTTTTTTTTCTCTTTTTTTTTGCTCTTTCGACGCGCTGATCGATAGACGGACATCGATATGTGCTGTATTGGCCCTCGGCTTTTCGACAGATAGTCGAGGATATTGGAGAATTTAGATGATCGCTATAGCTCTATAGACAGCGCATTGAAACAATATCGGTGACATAATTGGACTTCCTTTATTTTGTCAATGACAGATAGCTATTGTAATCAGATTGCCTGATCATTCGCATAATATATAATTATTCATTTTTAAAAAGCTTAGTAGGAGTAATATAATAATGAATTTTGAAGCTGCTTATTCCCACGCTCGAGCCACAGTATACGAGCAATTAAGCAGAAGACGTTCCTCGAGAAAAGTCCACAGGTGATTTGAATGATAATACAGAGGAAAGAAGAGGAATTTAATACAAATCCATGATGAATATTTATTAGCGGATCGTATAAGAATTCGATACGTCCTTTTAAACATAGCGACCGCATAAAGAGCTGAGACAGAGAGTCTCGCCCGCTTATATATCAACTCGGTATTTAAAGTTTCCAAGAAAACTGTCAAGCTTGCGTATATACAGCAAGAATATAATCCCAGCTAAAGAGTTTTTACATAAAACGCCAAAGATTTCCACGTTGTTAGTCCGGGGCTTCGATGCTCTCGTATTTCTCTCTCTCTCTCTCTCTCTCTACCCGAGAAAACAATAGCGGCGACTTTCCCCAAAAGTATATTATACATGTACAGCCCGAATTAACATAAAAGGCAGTTCAGCTCGAGTATACAAGACAAGGAGGATTAGCCTCGAGTGTATATAGATATAGCAATCGAGAAACCTGTGAAACGTTTCACCTGTGCGACTCGAATATGTGTACATGTATATACGCAAAGACGCGACGCATGACTGCCCCACTCGTGTAACGCGCCTTATGCCACGAGCGACAGATGCCAGGGCCCAAATACCTGCCCTTAATGACACGTACCTTTCTCTCCTTACGCCTTCTATTATATACGCGTGCAGTACTGCCTTTCTGTATGTGCAGCATTTCTACTCGACACTTGTTCTAGAATTAGATTTTCGTTCGTTCAATACTCTGTATATACTAATTATTCGCCTTGCGGGGGAGGATATACGTTTGATTTTAAGTTCTTTATACAGAATGAAAAAACTCCTAGGTGATATGTATACTTTTTAAAGCTGTTTATTATTTTTTGAGTTTATAGGTGTATCGTTAAATAAATATGAAATTTAAAATTTTTTACACAATATGACTTTTGTATCGAATATACCGAGCAAAATCGAATCTATATAATTTGTAGAAGTCCCAAAAACCAATCCACTTACAAGCACATTTAAAAAAAAAAGTCATCTCTGTAAAAGTCAACTTTAATTATTGCACGCCAGATTGACCATATCGAATGATCCTCGAGTCATTTCAATTTTTTTTTCAAAACAACTCCCCGCTGCATCACCCATCGCCCATGTATATAAAATCACGACAATGCCAAAGATATTACGTATTATATATAGAAGAGCGGCAACAATATTCAAAACACATCCCGCAGCTCTTTGAAGTGGACTAATCGCGGCGCATAAAGGAGAACAAGTACAGAGTGGCCACCTGCGCTGCGCCTCGCGGATATCACGAAAAACAGACCGGAGCAATAGAACATGCATATATACATATGCACAGGGTCCTGTACACTGCAGGCGCACACTTGATTCTCAACCCTCTTCTTTTTTCGCCAAACGAAGCTCGCATATAACGTATATATATATAGAACGCGCCGAGGCTATCGAAAGAGTGCGCGAAAGAGCTTGCAACACCAGCGGCCATCGGGCTTATGTACATACGCGTGTATACGCGATGCCTAGTATAATAATCCTTATTGAATCGCGTTTGCACGAGCGATCGAGTGCGCGTGTATCCTATACACACGCATGTATATATACATGTAGAACGCATATAGATGGGACAATGCGGCTGGCGAGAGCAGCGCGAGAGAGCGACAGATGGGCAGCCGTACAGTCTTAACCTGCCTATACATAACACATAATACGGAGCTATAGCTGCTGCTGCTGCTGCTGCTGCTGCCCCCGTGCAGTGCCTGCGTGTACGTGTCTCTCTCTCTCTCTCTCTCTCTCTCTGTGTGTGTCTATGCGTCTCTGCTCGGGCTGCACTTTATCCCGCATGTCATCGACCCTCGTGATTCCGAAAGCCCTCACAAAAGACTATGTATCCCTTCTTTTTCTCTCTCTATATAAGCGCGCCTATATTCTCGCTCGATCTTTACCCCCTTCCTCATCCTCTCTCTCTCTCTCTCTCTCTCTCTCTCTCTCTCTCTCTCCTTTTTGCTTGTTCTATAGGAACTGTATACGGAGCGCGTACACGTAATATTTTTTTTCTCTTCGAATGTCTTTTCGCGCCAACTTTTTCATTAAATCCACAGCGATATATAGACTAGTGTGTGTGCAGGAACGTGGGGATGTCTTATGTATATAATATCTTAGAAACTCGACTCGCGTTAGAGGAATCGACAGCTAGTTTTTTTTTCTTCACGCGGATTCGCGCGAACCGATTAATATATTATACCAGTGTGGAATACCAACCGCAGTTGGTTAACTATGCATTGGACAAGATTATTATTCTCTCAGAGCCTCGATGATATGACTAGTCGCAGTTCTCTGAATTATTACCCGTACCGATAAATACTCTATTGCATTGTGACGAATAAACGTTGAACGAAGTGCAAATCATTACAAACTTTCATAATGAAGAGTTAAATCGTATTTCTAAATATATATATACTATATGATAGGTGTCAGTCAATTTTAGCTTCCGTTTATGCATGCATTGCACTTTGACAACCTCCACCGATATTTAGAGCTTTAAAGGAATGACGTTATGTATCTGTTATGCATGATGAATTTCAATTATATACAAGTCTTATAGGTAGCTGGTACCTCTTTATAATACATATATTGTTTCTAAGACTATTTATATCTATGACTCTTTGTTTATCTTATACTTCTTTTCATTCTAGAATAAAGTATTCAAATAGATCATCATTACCATCATTATTACAACGAACATACTTCCGCGTGTCTTACATCAGTAACTAATAAATTAATGCGTACCGATGTAATTTTAATATTCACTCGTGGTAGGTAGCCATTCTAAGCCACAAGGTTCCATCGGCTAACACGAAAATTGCATTGGATTTTGAACTAGAAAAGAATCGATTCGCCGCAGCAGCATTATTATACATCGGAAATAGCCTTCCTTCCTCACGTAAGAAAATAAACCGAATAATAACCTACTTTTTCTTTCTATACATACACCGTTATTATCCGATCGCAATAAAGGTGCCTTTTCCAGACTTGTCGCTGGACTTCTTTATACATACCCGCCGTCCATTATTAAGACACACTATTTTTATTTTCCGCGGGAGAAATTACTACTACGATATAGATAGATAGAGAAATTACTACCACGAGAGAAAGAGAGACAGAGGGAGAGACAGAAAGAATGACAATTGATGGAAAAGAATGTGAACGCATTCGTTTAAAATATTTTTACCATTACAATTAATTGTAGATTTAAATAATTATTACTATGTAATGTAATGAGAATATTTTTTTGTACACCCTCCTTAAAATATTGATGATACTGGACAATTAAAAAAAATTCCTGTACACTGGAGAGTAAAACGGATAAAGGTAAAAAGTCGCGATTCTGCAGGATGAAAAAATACGCTGGTATTGAGTACACAAGAGATAGAGAAGAAATACGAAGAAGGGATGAGGCCGAGGGAAGCTCGAGAAGCTAATAGCAACACTTGCGCAACGGCGAGATCGGCATAATTCAACACCGAGGGCCCAGGCCACCTCGCTATATAATGTTTCGGATAATATATTAAAAAGAAAAGGAGGAGGAAAGGTATGGAAGGGCTTCTGGATTCCGGCTTCCGGCCAGTCCGGCACGCGCTCCTCGGATCCGGTTACTCATATGTACGGAACGCAGCTTGCGCCGCGCGTCTTGACCGATTAATTAACGAGCCACGCGTCGCTCGCTTTAACTTAAATAAAGACGCCTGCATGTACGGGACGGTCCTCTGCTATCGACTGTTTGCCACACCCGCGGCTCCTTAACACACCAAATGTGCAGATAAATCAGATGTAAGGACACGAGCTCGTGTTTATGTGGTTCAGCGTAGCTGCGAATCGATAATTCGCTATTTCCGAGTTGTTTCGGGAGGAGGCCACAAATAACTCATGGCTCGTATACATGAGCCAATTCTGTCGTCCCCGAAATTGTAATGCAACGCACAAAGGACAGATTCCCCGCTGCCTTAGTTATATATCAAAATTTACATCCCCCGGGTTTTACGTACATTAGCGTCAAACAAGTCTTAAAATTCAATGAATGCCATCCCTATTATAGAAATATTCTTGTGCTTGTTTTTTTTTATGCATTTAATCGATAATATAAAGATCCTTCTTTTTGTAATGGATGCCGAGAATGTAAGAATTTTTAATGTATTTTTTTAATAACAGCAATCTTTAGAAAGGATGAATTATTGCAATTCGTTTATTTCTGCGAGGATTGCCGATATATACGTGCAGTGCACACGTTGACAAACGCGAAAACGCGATTCTAATGGATTATATAAACAACTTTACTCATTGGCACGTGTATGAGTCGTATAACAATATCTTCCCTTTTTTAGTTCATTGCGCGAGCGAACATTTGAAAGAAAAAAGAAGAATAACACACACGAGCTATGGGCAAAATGAAAAGAAGCGAAAGTGAGCGGAGGCGCTCCCAGTAACCCCGATAAACGCGATGACAAAGAGAATAACGCGTAGCTGGGCTGTATTACACACAGTTACGCAGGAGCTGGCAGAGGAAAGAAAGAAAGTCCGTGCGTGCGCGTGAAGGAGTGGTGTATGCGACTCTCGGCGGAATAAGTAATTGACGACAGGCTCTCTCGGCTCGTCTGGCTCTGCTCGCCAATCTCGACGATTGCCGAGGTGTCGGGGGTATTATGGTGTCACAGCTTCCCCGGTTACCTGTCATTCAGCTGTCGCATAAGGGCTTCTCGCTGCTTCTCTCCTTTCTTATACCCAGAGCCTGTGTGACGTTCCGCGTGCGAGTCTGCGGGAGAGAGAACGAAGGAGCCGACCGACGACGACGACGACGACGACGACGACGTGTTTAGGCTCTCTCTCTCTCTCTCTCTCTCTCGACCAGATTGCTCCGGAGTCTCTATAGTCTAATTGATACGCCTGCGACGCTGCAGCTCGCTTTCGAATGTCCCGCTGCTGCTGTTGGTTTTCTGCAGCTACTGGATCGGCACGTTTTTTCACCTCGTACCGATGCTTTTTCAGAGACGACCTTTTGTTTGCCGAGATTCCGAGAAATTTGCTGATTCCTAGGAGAATATATAGTGGGGATCTGGGAGTTGCGCTGATGAGAAGGCATTCGAGCGCAGATAATAGTTGATTTGCAACTTTTCATCATATATGAGATATCGATACGTTTGCATATAATAGCAATATAAGCTTCTTTTCTTCAAATTCGACACTTTGAAAGTACGAATAGCTAATCCTAATCCAGATTATTCAGCACGTTTATCAGTAATAGCATTTAACTCCACATGATTGCTTCTGATCCTTTTACTTTTATATATTATTTTATATTATCCTACAAAAACTTGTAATCGATAGACTTAATATAGTTTCGATCTATTTTTCTGATTACTTCATATCTTTTCGCAAAGTATAAAGAAATCTACTACTTATTTTAACAAATTTTGTCCATTTCAATTTTGATTTACTTTGTAAATAAATTAAACGAAAGAAAAAAAAGTGTTTTTAAATATGTCGAGAATAGAGTCTCGAGCGACTATCTCGTGTCCTTAACCTGAAACGGAAGAGCTGATTATTCTATCTGAACTAAATGCAAATTGACATTGGTTATTTGTACAATATACACGTGCAGCAATTGCGAGAGTGGCTGCCTTTGAATTATTATCCAAACGTAATTTGCTGGCACCTTAATAACTTTATCTAGTTAAGCGCATAACGCTCGAACTTTCAAAATGTCCAGAATCAAATCCTCCGGAAACTACAATAGAATTTCGCGCATTAATTCCAAGTCTTCACCTGCAGTTGTAGAATTCGAAATGCCATTCAAGTCGATTGAAAAATATCATGAAATTTTAACCACTTGGACAATGATTATACCCAAGCCCATAACAAATCTCCGTGTAAATAATAAATTATTATCTGCACGACCACAAAAATCAACAGCCGAAATTTCCGCTTCAGCCTGCCGCTGTCGCCGTAAAACCCTAAGAATTGCCTGCAAAAAATATCGAAAAGACCAGCACACCCACACTTACTACCACCAGCCACAATTGCACTTTTCGTCTAATAACATTAATCCAGTCTTAGCTCCGTTCGCTCCCATAGCCTATGACATTGAAGCAGCTCCCAACGGGAGGAAACGCGCACAATACGTAGAAAATTGCAGGCTTCCACGGTGCAAAAAAAAGAAGTGAGAAACCGCTTATGGCATTTTTCCTATATAGAATCGCGTGCGCCATTTGGCACTTGGCGCGCGCGTCCGTGGAAAAGCATATATATAGACGGGCCATATGTCGCGGTGTTCGCGGGAGAGACTCTTTTACAGCCTGCGCATATAGTCGCTCGTCGCGGGGGGTGATCGCGCTACTATCATTTTCTCTGGGAACGCGTTGCTGTTGCTGCTGCTGCTGCTGCTGCTGCCGTTGGTCTCCACCCCCGGTTTGTCTGCAGGCGGATGCGTGGGAATCGTCGCTCGCTATATATATACATGCAGTATGCGAATCTGTTTTGACTGGTTCATTAAGGTCTCGATGAGCGAATGATGGATGAAAGCTTTAGCAGGGGCTGCGGATGCTGCGTCGCAGGCTCGATTACACTTGTTTTATGGCCGAGACTTTAAAAGGATATAGGATGGAGTGAGCGGAATGTCGATGTAGTATCGACTGTTGTTTGTCATTTTCACGATGATCACGATTATTATAGGTATATACTCAGTTCTTTATCACCGCGTTTTTATCTTTTATTTTCGTTATCATCTTTACTGCATGTACAAACTATATTTTTTCGTCCACTTTAACCAACGATATATCTATATCATCGATATCATCTATAGGTATCTATTGCAAAAAACGTTGGATTTCTCCGTTTCAGAAACAGGAAATAGGCATTTTTCATTTTTCCAGGCAAATCAATATAATACGCAAAACCGAAGCTATACCAAACCAGCCATAGAAAAAGAAACATACACACATATTGTCCCTTGCACGTAAACTCGGTCCGTTCATCAGGGCTGAAAATAGCATCACTCGATGCAGGCGCAATTAGCCCTCGAGCCACTCGACTCTCGGATTCCTCACCCAGCTCCGCGTGAGCTGCACTGCACGTATATACTCCATTACACTTGCGCACGAGCCGCGAAAGAGTGAAAGTGAGGGAGTGAGTGAGTTGCGCGCGATGAGGGAAGCAGAGAGAGAGAGAGAGAAATGCCCGAGGGGCGCGCGCGCAAAACGGAATGACGAGTCTCTGAAAGGGCCCACCTGTTGCGGCTCGCGCGCGTCCCGCGGCCTCTGCTGCACTATATATATATGTGTGTGTGTGTAGCCCCTTGCTCTTTTCTCCTCTATATGTACATTATACGCCCGCGCGTACGAACTCGTTGTGTGCAGTACATCATCTATTCGCGCCAAGTATATCGCCCACCGGTGTATAGGCTCTTGGTGCCCTCGCTTCCTACCAACTAATTCGGTGGATGCAGGTTCCGATTCGGAGAAGCAATTTCGGTACGGAGAATTTGCATTTGACTGTAGCACAGGTGGCGATTGTTAAGAAACAAATGAAATATGACTCATTGAGGACGGTTGGTGCTGCTGCTGCTGCTGCTGCCTCAGAATTATCGATCTTGAATAAGAAAAAAAGAAAGAACTTAAAGAACATTTTTATTTTTATCGTTAAATCGTGCAGCATATATAATTGTTAAAACAAAACGTGTAATCACTTCCAGACCCGAACTCGTCCGAACCCCGAACGTGCGAAAATAACTGAAGCTTCCCTAAAAACTGATCACCAATGCTATATGTATACGTAAGCGACGTTTGTTTTATACAGCCCTAAAAGTGTCCCACGAATAACCGATGACAATGAGCCGCATTGTTTTCCCTGCGTCTCTCGCCTCTCGCTCGCTCTTGAGACACGTATAGGCCAGAATACCGGAACAATGTCGCGCGTCGCCGATCGGATCTCGAGAGGTGCACCGCCGTCGATGCGATGAGCCGCTACGATATACGTGCACAGCGACGCTTCCTTTCCGCTCGCAACGTGGGAAATCGGAAGCGATGCAGTTCCTGCGGAGGATATATACCTACCCTGGCGATTCTGCTCGTGCTGCGGCGATCGCTCCACGAAAAACTATACACCTGAGAGACTGGCTTTTGATCCAAAACTTCCTTTATGCAGCTTATGATATGTTTATACGTATATTTAATACCAATTTCATAAGGCGTCTGTTGATGGTAAGAATAGAAAAAAGTGCTATACGAAAGTTAAGAGACAATCAGTCATATAATACCGAATCAATTATGCATTAACAATTTTCTATTTAATTTTAAATGAGTATAATACCAATTACGATAAAATGTATCGTGCGGACAAAAACTATATGATCGTTTAGACATTTTTACATATAGATAATATAATTGCAGTGCTCTCTGCGCGCAGTATCATTAAATTCGTATATATATCTCGTTAGAACATTTCGAGCAGCCCCTGCAATTACTTGATCAATTTATAAGACATCGACAAAAACTTACGAAAACTTTCTGATGTACAGGTCGGAGGACTGCCTCGGTCTCGATAAAATTTTCAAGAGATTAATTCTCTACGTCGGTGCGTCCGCCAACTATATCGTCAAAATTAAATAAGATCCGGTGGGTTCAGGGCGCAAAGAGGACATAATTATATAGCGCTAATTTAAGCGTATAGGATTCCGCGAACGCTAAAAAATATAAAAATCCCAGAAAAAAAGAGGATATATAAAATTATATATATATACAAGATGTAGCGCAATACCTCGAGTAATTGGACAGCAGCAATTATCCTTATATTGTACGTGTACGCTTTTATTATTTTCGCGGAGGCGCTACTTCTTCTTCTCGTCTTCCTTTAGCTGAATTTTTTATAAGACACACACGCACACATAGAGAGAGAGAGAGAGAGAGAAAAAGACAGAGCCCACAGACCCTCCCCATGCGATTCGATCGCTCGCTTTCTTCCTTCTCTTTTCGTGCCCATCTCTCTTGAGAGTGTAAAAAAGAAAAAAAAAGAGAGAAAGCATCGTACGCACGGCAGTTCCTCTTTTTAATTCATTGACACGTGGCCAGCGGACGGTTTAATATATACCGCGTGTGCAGATGCGCTATTGGATGACTCGCCGATTGAAGCGAGTTCGATTACCGTCCACCATTGTGTCTCTCTTCCTTTCTTTTTTTCCCGTCGGTTTTATCATTCCGCCGAGTTGGTTTGGCGTACAGTTGAAATCGATTTGAGCGCGGATCGCCGAAACGAGTGTCATCTGAGGAAATTTAATTTCGTTAGCTTTGTCCTACATCTACTACTAATACTGCCATGTCTGCAGCGCGTGAATTGCTCGTTTTTCAATGGGAAGCGAGCTGCTGTTTCGGTGCGGTAAGTAATGAGGCACGCGCGCGGGACGTGTATGAAATTTATTGTGCCGCGCGCTTTGTCGAGGCCGAGCTGCGTAAATGAGTTAGAGGAAGCGGCGATAATCTTGTTAGCTATCTAATATCTTCCAAGTACCGTGTGCCAGATATTGTCTGATAACTGCAATTATTTAGCTTGCAAACGAAATTAGTGTAATTATTTTCGTTAAACGATATGACATTATATACTTAATGTGGTTTGGACTTTTCATATCGAAAATCTGGTGCCGTTTTGTACAATAACTGTCTGTTACTTAATTATTTTAGATTAAATGATGCATAATTTATTCCACTAGATATCTCGGATATCGCATAATGTCGCAACTGCATAATACATATATATTCTTAATATTCGTACAATTAAAAACTTCTATTTTGGTGCAGCGCAGCAGGCAAATATTGAATCAAACCAAATAATTCAATATTTTCATCCGCTCATAATGAAAGAGCAAACCTCAAAAATACGACTAATCCAAGCGCCGCATTGAATTTAATCGATCGGACGCGTCAGAAATATACGTATACACATCATCCTTTCTGTGGAAAAACATACCTGCGCTCGGCGGCATGCGTCTATAGAGGCGCGTGTAGGTATACGCATGCATAGGCTTTCATTCGGCGATCGAGTATAGAGCAGCTGTGTTTGGTTACAAGCCGTCGAAGAAGATGCGCCCTTAGAGAGTTCGATTCCTATATACATGTATATATGTATATGTGCAATGTGTATAGCTGTACGAGGGCACGTGGCACGCGCCTCTCTCGTTTTAAAGTGAGAGGAAAAACGCGGTCCGTTACACCTTGGAGAGTGACTTGGCAAAGAAACGAATCGAGGAGAGAGGCTCGCCAGGTGGCTGAGGCCAGCAGACAGCCAAAACTTCGAGGGGGTGTCCAAGGAGCTAAGGATTCAATTTCTACTGTTAATTCCAGCCGCAAGAAAGAATAAGGAAGCTCCCTATAGTATAGACACCTACGACTCGAGTCCTTTTAAAATACAGTGTATAACGGCCGCATGTGCCGCATTGTCGGTTAGAAAAATTAGTTTTTTCTAAGTCTTCAATTTAAAGACGCAATGTTGACCAATTCTCGGGCATTTAAAAACTACTATTTCAAAAATTAATCTTCTAAACTAATAAAACATTTCTCCAAATCATCCATTAAGAAATGTTGTACACAATATTTTTACAAGACTCGAATAATAAAACGCCGACACAGATTAAAACAAAAGCAAGAAAGGCCATACAGTGCACGTATATATAGGCATCATAAAAAGCAATCGGAAGAAAGCTAATAAGCGCGTACAAGTTTATATCGGTGCTCGAGCTGCTATGTATATGCGTATGCCCATATAATTTGTAAAGCAATGCTTTAATTCAGTTGGTCGGGGCTGCAGCCGCGCCGAGCGCTACTATAAAGCAAAACCACCCGAGCCGGATCGGAATTGAAAGTGCATATACTACAGAGAGTAAGCAGAGCTTAATGGGAATATCGCATGGCTGGAAAGTAAAATAGGCTCGAGGTGGTCGTAGTGGCGGTGTAACCTCTTGAAAAGCGCGCTCGCGGTATCGATATATACTTATGCTTATATATGTATACGCTCATTTTCATTTCCCTAGCGTGACCACGCGCAGAGAGAATGTCGCTCTCTACTCGCGATGCGGTGAGTGCACGAGCCGTTTGTCTCGCTCCTTTTATTGGGATAATAATGAGCCACACGATCGCCGACTTTGTACACTTAACTAATTAAACTGTATATGTATACTGTATCCGAGGTTTATTTTTCAGTTTTACGGGTGGAATTGGTGAGGCAAGATCGCGTGATGTGCAGTACCAAGCGCTTCGTTGGCCGTTTTTAGGTGTTTTTTCGCCGCTTAGGGACGGGGGGCTGTTCTTATCTTGATGCTGAGATTTGACAAAGATTGCCTTTTCTTGGCTAAATTTTTGGAAGACCAATTGCTGGGCATCAATGTTACAGCAAATGGTTCGGAATGAAAATATGTTAGCATAGCATTATAACATTATATGTATATTGCACTATATTTCAATAATAAACAAAATTGTGCAGCAGCATTCGCCAAATGCTCTAATTAATAAACCCAAATGAAAAAAAAAAGAAAAAAATGGAAGATACCGTTGCACATCTGAGCCGAGCATAAGATATGATGTATGTTTTCAGTTCCACAAAGTGCGAGAGAGAAAAAAGGGCAGACGCAAGCAGCCGCGCATCTGCTGCCGAGGTGCGATATAATTACGCGAAGGCGTGATCGGCCGACATTTATCTATCCACTGAATTGACCAGGAGTTAGACCCATATCCCCACATCCTATACTACGTATAAGGGCCGTCTTAAACGTTTCGCTCTCGAGGATTGATGCGATATAGTGAGTGAGAGAGAGAAAGAGAGAAAGAGAGAAAGAGAGAGAGAGAGAGAGGCGGAGAAGCTCAACGCGCTACTTCTAATGCTCTATTAAAACGAATGGCCCTGGGGTTGGAAATATAACTTGCAATAGTATACACAAAACGCATTAATTCGTTGCCGATGTCTAAATGAATGTTGTGTGCGCTCTCAGGACTGAAGAAATTTAATTTATAAGCTTTTAAGTTCGTTATGGGTCGATACTGCCACGTGCGGTCTTACATGTAATAAACATTAATTGTAGTTGTAACGCTAAATGTGCAAGTTGCCAGAGTAAATGAAATATGCTAGTTTGTTGAGTTTTGGAATTAATCCTTTTACGTCGTATACGCAATGCAAATACAAAATAATTCTGATGTAGTTTCTCATTCGAGTTCTCATTGATTTAATTAAATTATCATTAAAATCATTGTATGTGGATAGATCATCAATAAATTTATGGGAAAAGAAACCTAAACAAAGCAAGAGCCAGTCGTTTGGCAAAACTGTATAATGTCCTCGTAAATTCATGAGTACGGCGATAAGAGCGATCAGCAGAATCCTTGAGAGCAGCTCTGACTTAATGACCCCATTATACTCGACATTATATAGTCGCGGAATCCGTAATTAGGGCCACGGCACACAGAAGCAGTGCGCGCATTGCACACATCGCGCCTCTCATGAGTCTATATATCCTTGAAAAATGTTGTACAGTATATAGGGGCACGGTTCGCGGCATTGCACCTGAAAATGAAAAAAAAAAAAATGAAGATGAAACAGAGGAGACGCAGCGCTACAGGTGAATGGCGATTCCGCCACCCGCATGATGACTCAGAAGCGCGTAATCTTTCCGCGACTACGTGAGCTCGTTTTTTTAGCGCGCAACTCGCCTCGACGTTATTATTGTTTCCCGCTCTGGATCTTTATTGTTTGGCGCCTCTGCGTAGACGAGGCGCGATTATCTGCAGTGTCGATGGGAATTGCGACGCAGAAGAAGTTGTTTATATGGAGGAAGGTTATTTTTACACTTGTTATACATATATAGAGTTGTACTGGGAGCGTAAACATTGAAACGAATAGATTAGAGCTATCAGTTTCGGTTTCACGAATTGCGACGTTTCTTTGTCCAGATTTTGTGATGACACAGTGTTTCATTTACTTTAGAATTGGTGAAAAATAAAGTTGCGCTGATAGAAACTAAAAATTTTTACCAATTAAAGTTCTACCGAACGTTATGGATTCTTATATGATCGCTTGACTATTATGGTCACGGCAAAAGAATTTAAAATTACTTAAAAGATGAAACTATAATGCTGTCATCCAATTATAAAGACAATTTGCGATAAATCTTGTATACGCTGCACCGATCTCCAAAAACAAGGAACAAATTAAAGCTACAAAAGAAAGCCATAGATCTTCCAAAATAGTCCATCAGCCACACAACAATTGCGTCGCGCGTCTCCTACACCGATTCACAAACAAAGTACGTTAAATTCCTCATTACTATCCATCAACTCGCCAACGCACACACACACACACACACATGTATACGCACAAACATTACACACACCTAAAAGTAGATCCCGATAAACTGCGAAATTCCATAGTTGGAGCGCAGGAGCATCTGCACGGTCCATGAATTTTATTAGCCGTCGAATCGCGACGCTCCATTTACTCCGGGGATTTGGGGAGAGAGAGAGAGAGAGAGAGAGAGATACAGCGACCGAATGAATGAAGGAAAGAAAGAGACAGATGTGTGCATGTGTGTACGAGCATGTCCAGGGATTCGCGGCGCGTGCCGTTCCATCGGTGGCGCGTGTCGAATCCATCCCGTTACATTCGACGGATGCTGCCTGCGCGAGGGGAAAACTATAGTTACACGCACACGCGCGCTCACACACACACGGACACACACGCACGCATGTGTATAAATGTATACGAACAAGCGTTGATTTTCGAGACATTAGGAGAGTAGTGGTAAAATAGCTTCGACTCGACGATAAACACTGTGGGTGCGGTGCAGTATCTACTACGTGGATCAGGCAGCCTTCGATTTTGGATTATTATGCGAGAGACGCACAGTTGTTGTGTAGGAGTATTTGTACACGTGCAATGCCTTTGATCAGCCAGTATATACTGCACAGTTAGAGATTTTTATAACTATAGCGTTTTTATATAATAGCATCGTTTCTTATATCCATTCGCTTTATTTTCTATTTCAGTAATTCCAAATTTTCTAAAACTTTCATTTCAGTTGATACATTTGTTTACAATGTTACACGATTGCAATTGTATACTTGTAGCTTATAACCAATATATGATTGAATTGACATCAATTAATTGAGGGTAAATTTATTTTATTTAGTAATATGACAATCAATACTGATTCTGCTTTAT
The DNA here is from genome assembly GCA_900490025.1 of Megastigmus dorsalis. Classification (NCBI taxonomy): domain Eukaryota; kingdom Metazoa; phylum Arthropoda; class Insecta; order Hymenoptera; family Megastigmidae; genus Megastigmus; species Megastigmus dorsalis. The sequence goes on along the minus strand of UELU01139357.1, from coordinate 54,396 downwards.
TGACACGCGAGAAAAATTTTATCTCCTAAAGAGTATGATCATTTCGTTAGTAAATATAATTTTCACTTTTTCGTTTTAACCTATATAATTAAAAATAAATATATATCATCAATCCATCTCTATATTCAATTCCCCAACCTGCATTATACATATATAATAACGAATTCGAGCTCGAGGCGTAGGCGCAAAAAAGTAATACTACTACGTTTCCAACGAGTGGGTATACACATGGCCCGCCAAACTACACACGTCTCGGATTCGTTCGCGTATCCCATCATCATCTCGCTCAACGGCTCAACTGTTTTATCTGCCTTCACCCACATTACATAATCACGCACATACACACACAGACATACGAAATGTCATCGAATTAGAGACGCATATACATCCCAACCCCCGGCTGCAGACTCACGAATGAGCTTCGTTCTCTCTCCGTATCATCAAAAGAGATCGAGTGCGACAGTGTGTGTGTGTGTGTGTGTGCGTGTGTGAGAGAGAGAGAGAGAGTCGAAACGAAAACAAAGCTATGCTCCGCTGCTTGCACGCAGGAATCTCTCTCCTTTTTGTCGGCGCGCATATGCACACGCACAGAGAGAAAATCCGATCGCGCGACCCCCGGCAAACCTTATGTCGCACTCTTTCGATCCCTCGCCCATGCACACATGGACGCCACTATATATATATATATATATCTTTCTCTCTCCCCTGAATGCTATTGTTGTTACTCGCCTCCCCTCTTCACATATATATATACGTATAGCAAAAGCAAGCAACAACAATTTTTTCCCCCTTACAGCCGAGCGATGTATATTTTGCGAGACGCACACAACCGATGTACGAAATAGGTGAGCGCATCGCACCTATAATAGGGAAATGTATTCACCCTCCCCCGGCGAAAGTGGATTATATGCAAGTATAGCTAAGTTTTTTATTTTCGCTCTCTCGCTTCCTTCTCCGTTATATTATTAAGTACGTATTTTATTATACCATTTTTTATCGTCACCCGTATACGCGTCGATTGACCGAATCTCCGTCTGTGTGCAGTTGCTGTACAGCCCAGTCGAGCGTTTTATTTTTGCAGGACTTCGTTGGGGTCCGGTATGACCATTTGGACTTTTATACTATATTATCAATATGCAGAGATGTATGCGGTCATTTACAATTGAGAATAGGAGTAATGTGTCTTGAGCGGTCAGTGTTTTAAGCTTGTGTAAGCGCGGGGTCACATTTGTGGGCATATATTTTATGGAGGCGCGCTAATCTTGTCACTCGGAACAATTGATTTGGTGCGATGGACACAACTCGTTAGCAAATTGAGTTTGGCTGTTTGGCCTGGATCATTGGACGCTTGACCACTCACGGCTTGCAAGGGGTGTATGATGTAGCTTACATTTTGAAAAAAAATTCATATAAATATCATTTTTACAATATTGACTGTGCCAATTCGTACTTCAATTTAGTAGCTTATATTTAGAAATTTCACGAGCAAAATTAGTCTATTCACTAATAATTAATAGGATTTTTAATAAAACTTTTAGCTAATTTTTAGAGTAAATTTTCGCTAAAAAATCGTGAAAAATTCAAATAATAAATTCGAAGCAATAGGAGCAATATATGCGTAGAAAAGTAAGGTTAGATTTATTTACAAGTTCGTGCAAAAAAAACGGTGAAATGGAGTTTTCTTCAAAGTTTCCTTGCTCTCGTGATTTTTATATTGTTTAAATATATATGGAACAATTAATAATTATTTATTAAATGTTATTAAATAAAATATGTTATTCCTTAATTATATATTAAAAGATATTAAAAAAATATTTAATAACTTATAATATAAGTAATATAAATTGTAATAATATACATAATAATAATAATAATAATAATTATTAAAAAGAACATATAACTCGCTACCAAATGAACTAAAAAGAGAAACATGTACGATTAAAAAAAAAAGAAAATCTTGGATAGTAACGAGTAGATAATATATGTATTGATAACTATTACTCTTCTGCTAAACTTAACAAAGTAAAGAAAAATTATTTCTGTGAAATGTTAGTATGTAAGTTAGTTAGTAAGCTAGTTTTAAGTATTTCTGTACCAGACCTACGCTCGGGCATTATTTTTGCCTATAGTAGGATTATTTTGTAATTACTTTGTATACTGGTTCAATAAACATAAACATAAACATATATATAATATATAATAATATAATATACATATAATATATATTATTATTACTTATATTACTAACTACTATTTACTATTTACATGATGAATTATTTATAAATATTAAACTATATTCTATGCTTAACTAACTATCCCTATACTTAATAATTTACTTTCGCGAGAAATTAGTCTATTTTATCAGTAGAATAATATCGTTTTTGGGATATTATTAGCTATATATTAGACTAAAAAATCGCGAATTCTTAAAAAGTTCAAGATTTATTCTCGATGAAATCATGATAATTTCTAACAGGGTAATTATAATTAAGCATTTTGAAAACTCAAAATAATTAGCTTCTTTGATAATTATTTAAAAACTCATATTTTATTTTTACAGTTTAACATAAAGCATAATTAAACTTTTTATTTGTGTATAATTTGCTATACAAATTTTACTATGAGAAAAAAAGCATCATATTGCGTTGCAAATAAGTTTTCAATATTAAATTATTTAGTTACTTATGATGTACCGTGCGAATTCAGTAGATTGAGGCAGTTAAACCGGTCACGCAATATAGTTACATACAGGTAGGTATAATATGTTAGTGGATTTTTCGCATTGAAAGCGAAATAAACGATGATAACTGTTATGTTCCGCGTCTACCTGCACCCCATAATTTTAGAACATTTGGGGGATTCGTAAAAAGGGTAATTATGGATAATATGTTATTGAGTCGTTTAGCAGCGTTTTTCTCCAACCGTTGCAAATTGCAGATTTCTGTGAGAACTTGTAATGTAATAATATCTTATATATAAATATTTTTTAACATTCATCTGAAATAATTTAATTCTTACTATATACATACAATAATTAAATACAATGAAAATACTAAATCGTCAAAAATTGCGTGGAAGTAAGACATAAAATATTTTTTTTTATTGAAATTATAACAGTATAAACTTTTACTATTACAAAGTGCAATATTTATAGTTTATTCTTCTATATAATCAGAGAAGCAGTCAGTGATAAAAGCCAACTATTTTATAACGATGGAGGCTCGGTGATTTTCTTCTATAGGCTCCCCCGCAACATAAGTCATAAGCCATCATCGATCCATAATCGAATTGGGCAAAATAAAAAAAGAGCCGTTACAAGCAAGCAAAGTACGTTATCCGTAACGCTCAACCGCTAATCAGTCGTGTACATCGTGCGCGCGGCGCTCTGTCCCGAATAGAATGAAATTACAACACAACGCCACCGACGATCCATCGGCCCGCGCACAAAAGAGAAACCATTAATGTATAGAGGGAAAGAGTGAAAAACCAAAGGTGCAAAGAGAGGGTGGCTGATGGGGCCAACACAAAACGCGCGTCGAGGGCACGTGCAAATGTACATCATACATATATATATATATATATATATATAGAAGCAGAAAACAGTAGCACGAGCGCAGTTGCGAGAGACGTGAAGCGTGTTTAATTAACCAACCGTCAAAACATCGCGCACGCGTGACCAGCCAACGAAATCGCCCCCGAAACGATCCCGAAACTACAGCAGCTCGCAGCTCGCAGCTCGCAGCGCGCGCACCGCGAACCTTTCAAATGCATACAAGTATTCGAATCTCGGCGTTCGCCACCGCTGCACACCTCCCCAGTCCCCGCTATATCCTATGTATAAGCGCACAGGCTCTCCCCCCCTCACCGCGACCCACCGTCACGCGAATCACGGCAAAAAACCGCCCCGCGAAGCCCCTGCGCCAATCCCCGCCGGGCAGGACCGACTCGCGGTGGTGGGGGTAGGGCCGCGACCAATGCACGCTATGGGCGTGATGCGGAGGGGCAATCGCCGCGGTGGGGATAGGGGACGCGAGTCGAGCAGCGGTGGTGGGGACTGGCGGCGCGTGGCACGCACTCTCCCGAGGCATCGCGACTCTCGGGGTAGTTAGTCTGCGACCAGACGAGCGTGTGGTGCGCTTGCGTGGCCCTCGGAGAGTCGGAGATCATGGCCCGCAGGAGGCCGCTCTCGGGGGGTCACGCGACAACGACTAACCTACGCCGATCGAAGTCGCTTCGCTCACCACCAGCACCGGCGAGGACGATGATGCCGTTGTCGGTTCGTTCGAGGCCACCGACCGACCAGGGGTCCCAGCCCTGGCTACCCTACGCTTACCTGTCCGATGGATGACCAAGATCTTGAGGATTGGGAATATTGTCCAGCGTCGCTCTGGCGCTTGCATCGTTACTGATTGGAAGTGATCTTTGAGAGAGAAAGTCTGTATCGCCCACTGAACATGGGAGATCCTGCAAGGAGGGAAGTCGGAAGGAGAAGAGCGTAGGGACAAGCCGCGGGTTTTCGTATACCTTGGTGGCCTTGAACGAAAAGTAGAGAAGTCCAGCTTGTACATATAGAGCACGGATGTATAGCAGTGTACATAGGCAGAGGTATGGAGTACTGATGAACAGAGTACAATTCTTTTTCTTATCAACGCTCTCGGCGATTGTGGATATGTCGATGTCAACGTGATCGATTTTGGAAAACTGAGCCTGCCGGTGTGATTGCTGCTAATAGCCTGCCGATGGATCCATACATCGTTGCAATAGCCCTGTCAAACTTGGAATAGTTTTTCACCACATTGGAGCCCTAGGGCAATATTCAAAGTACGTCACTCAACAATTGACAACACAGTACGGATTTATTGAATTCAGGTGAGTGGACCTGTCATTCACTCATGATAAAAATCCATTGACAACAGCAAGCAGTTACGAAGACGTCACCGATATCACCGATATATATATTATCTACAAATTTTACGCTCTTCAAAATTCTGATGACACGATATTAATTGAAATTAATTAATTTAGTCGGAAATTCAACAAAACTCAGCAAAATTCAACATTTATCTTCAACTTGTCTTTGAGGCACTATTTGGCCATCATCTCAATTAATCTATTCACAAACAAGGAATATCATCATCACAGATGACATCTTTACTTAAATCGAAGGACCTTCAGGCTATCAACTCGGAAGTCTGCCAACATCGAGGGGAAGACATCATTCATCATCAACATCGTCAGCGCCGATATACAGCACTCGTCCGATTGGTCCATGCTGCACACACAGGTGAAACCCCGGATGATCGACATTCCATTTATTTCACATTACTATTCTTGTAATTCCGTATAGTATTCCGAATTAATGCAGGTATAATATCACGTACTTTATTATACAGATTTTTGTTGGCGGTTCGCTCGATTTTCGAAAATTCAACCACGAGACTGACTAATTTACGAGTCGATGTAAGCGCAAACAACGAATTAGTCTTTAAGAAACTAATAGTGAGATTAGTCGATAAGCCCGCGATCGATCAGCATATAGGGTTAACGATGCGGAATTGAGTACAAATATGCGTGTAATTTTTCAGCAAAAAATTCTAGTCATACAGAACAGTCATCAAAAAGTCATTGTCTAGTCATTACATCGTATTTTAAGTTTGCTTCTAGTCATTACATCGTATCTTAAGTTTGGTTCTAGTCATTACATCGCATTTTAAGTTGTTTCTAGTCATTAAATCGTTTTTAACTTTGGTTCTAGTAATTACATCATTAATTGGATTTTATTATTCTAGTCACTACCATAAATAAAATCTTGCTCTAGTCACTTGGAAGTTTTATAAAGCGCATCCCAAATTCTAAATCTCTATAGTCAAGAGCTGAAACAAAAAATCTAGTCTTCTAGTCTAGTCAGGCATCTAAATAAAATTCAAAATTCAGATGGTGCCATTTATAATTTTAGTTTTATATTGGGAAATAATCAAAAAATATACTTTAAGTATAAGCGATAACGAGTTTCGAAAGGGCCATTCTTTAGTATGTAAAATGATGTATCATGATTCAATCTAAATTAATTAATTTAAATTAACTTTAGTTGTAGTTTTTACCGTATTGTATTACTAACAATTTTAATTAATATACATATACCCAACCATACAAAAACATTCCTGAAATGTGTAATCGGTACAAAATTAAATAACAAAATAATTCTAGTCATATATCTTAAGTTTAATAATAGAAAGAATGAATTCTAGTCATTACTAATAGGGTTTTCTAGTCAACAAAATTTTCATCAATCCACCGATTGATTAGAAATGTTTGTCAACTTACATTTTAATTTTTACTTTTAGAAATTTATGCATTTTTAATTGAATGCTAATGCAGGCCACCTTTCATATGCAATTATTTTTATTTATGTCTTCTAAAATAATTACAAAAAAATACCAAAGCTTAAATTATAATTTCGAAATAACAGTACCAAAAAAACGTTAAAAGTCAGTTTATAGTACCAAAAAAAAGTGACAAAATTTATTTATATTAAGTATATAATCTTAGCATTAACGCTTTCATTTAACTTTTGACTTTTCATTTTCTAATTATTCATACTAGCTGACACTGCCCGTGAATATGCTGCCATACAGAACACGAACCAAATATAAATTAGGTTAAGTTTCTCAATGATCTCGCACACATGGAGAGAGTTTTCAGTATTATCAGGATTAGGTTTAATTTTAGTGGATACACAATAAGTCAAAGCATCTAGTCACTTCTAATATTAAGCATACATTATATTCTTAATTGAAAGCCTCGGGAGACGTGCCAGTAATAAAGAAATCTGCAATTTTAATCTGTATACGAAATTCACCGAAATGAAGTATATAAAACTAGTTTCAAGAACAGAATATATTATATAATAAAATTTTTTTTTAAATATTATAAAAAAAAAATTAAAAAAAATATCATTCCGGGTACAAAATGCAATCCAAAATTAACAACAATTATAAATAAACTATATTTAATATTTTAAGAGGAATTCAGAGTACTATTAACAATTTTTTAAATTGAAAAATAAAACCTAAATTATTTCGGTGGATTTTGCGGTCATGTCAAAAATGCACCAAGTGCCTATGTATGACACCATATCACTTATTTATTCATTAGCATTAATTTATCTTTTTTCTTCTCATTATTGTTTCTTATAACTTATCAAAGTTACAAAGAAATGCTCTAAAAGGCAGCTGCTAATCTTTATACAAAGAGAGAAAATCCAACTGATTTTTAGTTTATAAGTCCAAAACAGCTTCGATCACATTTGCGAGTCATCTTCGCTAAAAATTCTCGCACTGCGCAGGCAGGGCTTATGCGAATGATTGTACGACTCGGGTTAGGATGATCGAAAGCAGTTTCAGTATTTACAAATCAGGCCAACCGTCTTTCTAAAAAGTAAATTTAATTTAAGAAGATGTGTCTAAAAATACAATGGGACTTGTATCAGCAAAATTAATATTATCTACCTTTTTCAACGTTAAGTTCCTTCAGCTTATATCTTACGATCTTTTCTGTGTTTTCTGCAGTTTGAAATTGATAATTATTGACTATCAAAAAAGTTTTTTATGCCTATCGCTTTTGTCTCATTACGTTTTAGACACAGCTTGCATAGTCATATACGTAATTTCATAGAATTTGAAGTATTTAGGCGGCTGTGTTTAGATTTCTTTTTTTTTTTTTGACGAAGAATGTATACCATAGTTGTAGTGTAAGAATGTTCGAGCGAACCTGCCTAGTCTTTTCGGTTTCAAGTTCTATTCATGCCAAAAATCAATCACATAAAGTCAATAGCATTTAGTCGTAATTATTTATAAGCATTATTTAAGATCTTACTCTAGTCACTTACTCTATAATTAAATTATATGGATGACAATAAACCGGCTATAGTTTTAAAAGTAAGTGTAAAGGAACACAATTATATTCATAGAGATAATATAATGCAGAGTAATATATGCAAATATATTATTATGGAGTGTACTCTAGTCACATGGCCCATGGATAACAACTGGAACAGCTTGTCTTTTTAATCAAAAATAAAATCTAGTCAAAAAAATTAAAATTTCTTTTCTCATTAATTAAAGAAATTAAAAGTTGTCTTTGAGTAATATTCTCTTTATTTTTTGACAGTCTAGTACAGTAACTGATCTCAATCCATGGGAAATAATAACCTAGTCTTTAAAGGGAATATAATTAACAATTGCGTACTTACGAGGTGAATGGGGCCACTTTTCAGTCTAATTTGCGTGCATAATGAAAGACAACCATTTTCATTTTACACGTAATTTATTTAAAGTTTTGTACTATTGTTTAAGTATAACATATTAATTTTCTAAGTCACTCATACTTTAATAACGCGAAAACGTTTTCGTGTGACCAAGTATCACATTAATTTATGTATCTACTTATAATTCTATATTTATTCACTTATTTAATCATCTATTTATGTACTTAATATTTATATTACTATAAATAATTAATTTATTCAAGTATTTAATCTTGTGTGAAAAATTGAGTCAAGATGCAAGGCCGAATCTAAATTAAAAATAAAATATTCATATATATTATATATATAGAAGTCTTGCACCTAGATTCATTTTTAGGCAAAAATATTTATATATTTATTTATAAGTACTTTGTGTGTTTTGCGTGCGTGTGCATTTTTATAGTAAATCTTATAGTGTGTGTTTTCTAACAAAAAAAAAAAATATTTATATGCTACTCATTGAAAAAAAAATCAACCAAAAAAATGTATTCTGTACTCAACAACGCATTCCGATAAAATATAAGAAAAAGCTGATGAAAAATTTAGACAAAAATATGTACAACAAAATTTCATATATCCATCGTGATGTTTTACAAATAAAATCAATAAAACAGTGTTATAGCCAAAACATTGAATGACTTATATTTCATTTATGCACACTAACACCCTTCTCCTTAATCCTGAATTTTAAGTACCTTTTAGTCAAATTAAGAATAATAGAAGTAGATGATTTTGTTTTATCTACATCATCTACGTCTATAGGCTTTAATGTAAAGAGTCATTAGAGTAACTCTTTATCTTATTCAAGTTATTTAGTAATAAATTTTTATTATTGTAATAGTTATTCTCTATTCTTTCAATTTTAAATAAAAATAAATCTAATAAAATTACCTTAAATTATTTCAATAATAAGAAAAATCTTATTTTTAAATTTATCACCAATTATTATACTTTAAATGAGTTTTTATTGGCTTCAGGTTATGATACAGCCATAATACAGTATCACCAATTGGCAATTTTAGTATATACAGCGCCATCTCGTGTGATACTAAGAAGCTTTATAATACTGATTACTGATTTGAATTATTGAATATTCGCCAAAACTCCTACACAGAATTCCAAAACAAAAATAATGATTAGTAATTAATTTGTTTCGAAAATTTTTTATTGGATATATACTATTTTAAGAATACAAATAATGTGAAAAATGTACTTCAAATAAAGTTTTACCATCTGTCAATAAAACATATGGCTATTGAAGAAAGTTTTAAAAAAGTAAAAAATAATAAGCTATGAAAATTATTAATAGGAAACCAAATGAGTATAGTTTACGACGTTTACACGGTTTCATACTTTTTTCGCTGAATTTTCAATATTTTATCATTTTGCAAGTTGAGTCCAATTCTTTGTAGTTCACAGAATCGGTCTCAGCTTGCAAAATGGTAAAATATTGTAAATTAAACGAAAAAAGTATGAAACTGTAATCGTCGGTAACTATTCTCCTCCACATATATCTTAAATATTATATTTACCTTATAATGATGGAAATCAATAATTTTATTAATATAGCGTATCTAAATTATATTTATTTAAATAATAAATTGACCGAATTTACATTCTAGAAATTTTATTTAGCTACGTATAATTTTATTATCTAACTATCCAAGTTATCAACAACAGAATTGATAAACAGAATAAACCAATAGCTATATATTCTATTTTTGCGTACTTATACCTATAGGTATATACTTATATGTTCAGACAACATTATATTCCACAAAGA